>OY978222.1:7347084-7460601 GCA_963854785.1 Vaccinium vitis-idaea
AATGGGAACTCAAGGGTGAGTGTACATACCCTCAAGCTAGAACCAATTCAGTCACATTCACGAGCTAAGTAATCACTATGTAAATAAGAAAGTTTGGTGCAAATTCCATTTGCTAAATTGCTTATTTCAAAGACTTAACAATTACAATTATAAACAAGCAAATAAAGTCTATGGGGAAAATTGAAACCAAAATTTATGGTCCCAAGGCCGGAGTGGATTGTATAGACAACCAGAGAGGGATATATCTCAGGATCATATGGTATGGTGTCTTCTACTTGAACCTAACAATTTCATCAATGCTAATGATTGGGACAACGTTTTTCTTCCCTGCTACCTAAAAACTATGTATAAATCCAAGGGAATGTACAAATATGCCTAGTTACTTTCCACTTGAGATGTGAATTGGACAGAACTCATAAAGCAGGAGCCAATGATGGAAAGATAACTTCAGTCCAAGGATTCATTCAGTATTCACAGTGCAGTTAGTCATTGTAAAAACATGGAAGCATTGCAAACCGTCCGTTGGAGCAGCACAGTGCAGTTAGTCATAGGACCAACATAGGAAGCACTGCAAACTATTCGCGGTTGATATCATACAGACTATATGAGCAACGGAACTAAAATAATTTTAGTGTAAATCTAATCCAGGAAACAGGACCAAGTCAATAAGCATACCCAACTAGTCAGCTACTTAACAACAAGCTTGCTAACATCACGAATGGTAGCCAGAATGGCAAGATGAGCAGCAACATGAGCACACAGATTGACAAAAATTGTTTGAATTGTAAGAGTAATTAACTGCTTTGAAATTTGGAACATGACCCATAAACTGATTATTGTTCAAATCCAATTCATTTAGTTGCATATCAACCAAGCTATCAGGTAATAAGCCCACAAGATTATTGCTATTGACATTGAAATCCTTTAAAAAGTTAAGTCACCAATGTTCTCTGGAATTTTACCTGAAAATGTATTGCTATGAAGCCATAGACTACTGTGTGAAACCATTGATGCAACCACGTAAATTGGACCGTTCAATGGGAAAATAATCAGGACAACAATAGAGAGAGATGCGATGGGAAAAACCAGTACCAGTGTCTTTGAGGAATAACATCAAACACTTGGTGTGCTAGGGCTGATTTAGCTCTGTCCAAAAAATAGAGTTAGGGTTTTTTATTTTGGAAGGGGAGGGCGGAGAGGACACTTACACGATGCTGCAAAGGCGGACGACTGGAAATGGAGTCGTTGAAGAGAGGCGAACAACGGGCAGTGGCGGTGTTCGGCGGTGGTCGAGGCGGCGGCAGCGTTCGCCGGGCCTGGAATTGGTGGTGTTGGTGGTGGCGTCGGTCGGCGAGCTTGGATGTTGTTCGTCGTGCCTCTTCTCTCTCTCTCTCTCTCTCTCTCTCTCTCTCTCTCTCTCTCTCTCTCTCTCTCTCTCTCTGTCCGGACTAGGCGTGAAAACGGTCCGGTCCGGTTTTGGCACTTTGGACCGGACTGGTAATTCGGTTTGGCTAAATTTGAAACTGGAACCAAACCAAACAATCCGGTTTGGTTTCATTTGGTTTTCCCGGTTTCGGTCCGGTTTGGCAGTTTGGGCTACTGGGTCACATTTTGGGCCAACTCAGGCTGAAATCCATTTCATCCATCAAGCAACAACACAATAACAACAAGCCAACAACAGTTAATGTCAAACACGATACGGATCCGGACATATACGGTCAAACACGGGTACCAGCGGTGACTCGTTTCCTCACCTGTGCGCACTTTGGATTGACTACCCGGACGCTGGCTCATTGACCATCACGTAATGGGTGGCTCCATCTGAAAAAATGAGAGAGAATTGGACGGAGAGAGAGAGAGAGAGAGAGAGAGAGAGAGAGAGAGAGAATCGAACGGGGGGAGAGGGAGAGAGGGAGAGACGAGAGAGAGAGACGCACCGACGGTCGGCGGTGGTGAGTGGAGTCGTGGGGGTAGAGAGAGTGAGAGACGATGAGGTAGAGAGAAAGTGACGAGTGAGAGGGTCAGAAGAAGTGAAGGGAGGCGGTGGGGTGGGTTTCACTTTTCTAGGGTGTGTGTTTTAGATTTAGGGTTAGGGTAATATATTATATAGTATATATATATATATATATATATATAGGAAGCGGTTCTAGTCCGGGATCCAGACCTCCGGACCTCCATGATCCGAGCATTTTTTTGACGATCCGAGCCGTCCAATGTGTTCAGAAGACGTGTTTCAAGGGTCTACACGGGAAATCTTCAAAAAAAATACCGGGAAGGGCTTGATCCAAGCAGTTTTTCGCAAAACTGTAAATATACAGTTTTTGCGAAAAACTGCTTGGATCAAGCCCTTCCCGGTATTTTTTTTTTAAGATTTCCCGCGTGGACCTTGGAAAACACCTTTTGAACACATTGGACGGCTCGGATTTTCCCAAAACAATTTGCAACACAAAAAAAATACCCCAAATGCTCTAATCCGGGATCCCGGATTAGAACCCCACGGTATATATATATATATCCGGTCCAGTCCGGTTTTTTAGACCCCTACAACCGACCGGACCGGTTTTTTGGTTTTTCGAAAGCATGAGACCGGGACCAGACCAGTTAAATTAAAAAGGGGGCCAAATCGGTCGGTCCGGTCTGGTCCGGTTTTTCCGGTTTGCACTTTCACCCCTAATTTATACTAGTAGTAGGCCTAGCTAATAAGGTAATGCTTGGCTACCAAGAATATAACTTCAAGTATGGACCAAACAAAACAAAATAAGGAAATAAAACTCTAAAAAACTATTAGAAAATAGAAAACTAGAATCGTGCTAAACAGACAGCATCAAATAAGATTTGCTACTCATGTTATCCCCAAAAGTTGTCAAAACAAGTGGCAAAAAATTACAATATCATAAATCAATCTATTACTAAAATAACATTTTCATAAATTAAAACCCTTAGCATCTTATTCTGCGTCAATATTCTTTATTGGTCCTATTTGAATGATCCAAATTTTTTGGATTCTTCTCTAAACAGAAAAGAAAATTAAACTATTAAAGTGATAAAAGAAACCCGGTGGGCTTTTGTTAAGATTGAAAAGTGTATTGAAATGTGTGAAAAATATATAAAAATGCATTGATTAAGCTAAATATGTAAAATGGGAAAAAATAATTTTTGAAAGACCAAATAAATTAACAATACAAAGCACATGGACATATTGGTTTTATTATTGTTTTTTAGGGTAATTCTTTTTGCTCATCGTATATTAGTCTATTCTAGATTTTTGTTCTTGAGATTGTATGTAATAGGTGTTCCATTCATGTCAATTCTAGCTACGTTGAGCGATACTTGGGAATGTTAGGGGGTGTTCCACTAACTTAGTTTTTTTGGTTTTTTGGTTTTTTGGTTTTTTTTTTATGTTTTAGTTTTGCAAAAAAACTAACTTGTTCCACTAACTAGTTTTTTGGTTTTTAGTTTTGCAAAAAAACTAACTTGTTCCATTAAACTAGTTTTTTGTAGGGGAAGTTAATTCACCATCCCAAACAAACAAAATCCTTAGGATCCCATCCCATGAGATTTGAATGTTTATGATAACATCTTGAGATTTAAATAATACCCAAAAAGCCCTTTGTTTTTATTTTTCCTTTTTTGAATTTCTTAGATATTATTAACATATTTTGGAACTATTAGTTGTCCTCACCACCATCCCACAAAATTGTCGAAAAATCAATGCTTTTATGTCCCACTAATTTAGGGGAGTTTTAAAAACTCTTCATCTTATTAGTCTGTTAAGGAAGGAGTATTATGGAAGCTTTGCCATAACCCATCCCAAATTCATACTTTTTTGGTGAGAGAATACAGAGGACCAAAACCGTCCCCAACCATCCCAAAGTCCAGATTTTTCGGTGAAACCCAAACCTCCCAAAATCATTCTAATCCCTTCTTCTTCGGTGGAAACCAAAACCCTATCCGAACCACCCCAAATCCCAGATTTTTCGGTGAAACCCCACCCACTCCCCAAATCGTCCTTTCTAGATTTTTCGGCCAACAGAATCATCCAAAAACGATCCCAAAAATCGATTCCACCCGAAAATCCCTAATTTGACGGTAACAAACTTCATCCACGACCCAGAGAAAGGCTCATTCACCATCATACTCTCGGAAATGTCCGGAATCGCACCATCCCATTTGCGTTGGTGGTGTTGTGGTGGTTGTGACGAGGTCTTGCACGGCGGAAAAGACCGACGACCGTCACAAACTCTTTACCTTTCCGGCGGCGTCACTTGTCCTAATCGGCGAGGAATCCTAGTCGGTGGCGAATTCTAGTCGGCGGCGTCACTAGCCCTAAACAAAGTTTCGTCCACGAACCAAGACATGGCCTGTAAGTTTTGTACCCAGTTTTTTAGTCGTCCATGTTTTTTTGGGTTTGATGAACCAATAATATGTATTACATGGATTTTCCTTGATTTTGGAGTGTAAAGATGTTAAACATGAATCAATACAAAAATTGTGTTTCAATTGATTCCCAATGAAAATGGAGGACTAATAGTCCACCGTTCTGGTTTAAAATTTTTATGGTAAACTACTTTAGCATGTTCCATTGGTTTTCTGCGCTGCCAGAAGCAAAATGGATGATGCACGGGAAAATGGTGGTCCAATAATTCCCCATTCTGATTTAAAAATTATATGGTTTATAATTTTGACATATTTGCTGTTCAAAGTATAGTTAACCATAATCTTAACTAGAGATTAAAAAAAATGGGTTATTGGTTTTCATTTCATGGATAACATAATAAGTGCTCTATTATCTTGTGGTTGTTAAAAAATAATCTAAACTTGGGGGCTTTTGGTGGTTTTTAATGGTTTATTAACATTCCATAGTACTATGTTTATTAGAAAATTTGATTGTTTGATTGACTCACCATTTATTTGGAGTAAAAATTGTAAAAAATATGGTGACCCAGTGTACCATGTGAAATAAACTCAAATATCATAAAGAGGTCAAATATGGTATAACAAAAATCCACCTTATTTAATTTGAAGCCCAGGAGTTCATTTTAGGTGATTTTGTACATGGATTATTGATTTAGCATGAGATAAGGTGAAATTATTTGACATGGTTTAATGATTTGTCATTTTTAAAGGAATGAACTTATGGGTTGTTTTACATTGTTTTGCAGGGGTTAAAACTACCAATGCAAAATCGGGAACGAAGCTTAATAGACAAACATGGTGAATTGAATTGTCATGACACATAACTCAAAACAAGTCAACCACGTGGACTGTCTTGATTAAATCGTAACAAGTGTTGTCCTATTGTAAAAATCTATTTCAATGGTGAACTGGGATGCCATATTAAATATTTAAAAAAAATGTCTCCCATGTCTGCATTTTCCGGTATAGAAAATGGATTATCCGTAAGTTTGAAAAGATCCATCGAAATGGGCTTGATGATGGAATAAATTCAGAGAGTTTGATCTATAATTGTTACACAACACGGGAACTCAAAAAATTTATACGTAGAATACCTTTTAGACACCCCCGAAGTTGCTTGATGAATTTATTGCTTCCAACCTCTTTGCTACCCACAAAATGCCTTATGGATCAATGGACTATATATGGTGGAATGAAAATGAGCCGCAGGACGTTGGTTGTACACATGTATAAGATTTGATATTTTCAAATTCAAAAACTCCTCAACTTAAGGAAAGGTGAACAAATATATTCAAACAAAAATAAAGGAAAGAGGACTAGATATTGGTTGATTGCTTGGACGGAATTATAGCGAAACTGATAACCTAACAAATGCCACTAAACTAGGACATGAAGATTTACAAGATCATAAATTACTATTATATAATATAATAACAAAATACATAATAGGGGCATAATGGTCCAAATTCAAATTACAGGATGTAATCATAAAGATTCAAAAGCCATGGGGTGGCATCCTAAAGATATTATTGAAAGAGGATGGCTAATTAAATTTCTCTTTTTTGTATGTTTAGTTTTGCAAAAAAAAAAACTAACTTGTTCCACTAACTAGTTTTTTGGTTTTTTTGGTTTTTAGTTTTGCAAAAAAACTAAGTGGTTTTTGGTAGTGGAATGAGATAGTTTTTTAGTTAAAACAAAACTCTTTTTTTTTTAGCGGAAGGCCTAAGTGAAATCCATTCATTTATTGAACAATGTGGGGTTGGTGATCTTGGCCCATAACCGCATCGGACCTTCAGTTTTGACTATGGTTCTTGATTTCTTTGTGTACAAGGGACAACCACCGTTAACTGGTCGAAGTCGATCAAGAAGGCACTCTAATCCTTAAGTGAGAAGATGCAAGTGGAGAAGGAAGAGCATTAGGGTAGAGATCGGTGGCTTTCCATACGTAGAGCTCCATGGTATACCCCCATGTATGCACGTACTTGACACTCACGGTAACCCGTCTCGATTAATTATCTTGAGAAGAATCTCATGATAGACCGAATTTGGGCAAAGAGTAATTTTCACTGGGATCCATATATCGTTTGCTTTCTCCAAAAAAAGGTGTTATCTTTATATATTTATCTTCCATCCTATACAAACAGAAGGCGATGAAATAAAGCATGACGGTTAAATAAAAAGTTTTTTTTTTTTTTGTTTGAGTTTTCATTATGCCCATGTCTAATTTTTTTTAAGAGCCCTTCTCGATTTTGGTGAGAAAAGGAAGAAGGGTTTTGGATTTCTCACAAAATCTCACCACTTTTGGTGAGATATGATGAGAAAGGAAGAGCTGATTCTGAAGAGGATGGATAGATTTCAAATTGTCTATTTCGAAAGTGAGATTTTTCCATTCATCCACTTTGTTTTCTCACCAAAAAGTGTTGAGATTTGAGGGGAGATCCAAACCCTTTCTTTTCTCCCCACAAACCCCCTAGCATAACTTATTTCTGCTGTTTATTACTCTATACTTCTTGGAGACTGTTACTACTGGTGTATTGTTAACTATTGCAGGAAGGGTCTGATGGTTATTATTGTGATAAAGAGTATGACTTTGATTGGTGCCTTGAGATGGATATAGCCCTTTTACATGATGATAAAGAATCAATGATCTCATTGAAAACAAGTCCGCATGCAGAGCAAGGCGGCATTCGGTATGTACTACCAAAACTTTGGGACATGGTCTGTGGAGCAGATGCCGTGAACTGTGCCACTGCAGTGTTGGAAAACTATATGGACCAAATAGTTCATATTAATAGGCCGGGTATGGGGGGAGCCTATCCATTGCATCAGGCGGCCAATCAATTGGCTCCTCGAGTAATTCAGTTACTTCTTAACCATGGAGCTCGAACAGATATCAGACTCTATGATGAACGTGATATGGAGGAGCACTTTGGGATGATGCAAATCAATACTACTTGTCAACGTGATATGGAGGGGCTAAAGGGGATGCTCCCACTCAATATTGCAGTTGAGGGCGCAAGGTGTAAAATCAAAAAAGAAAAAGAAATATATGCTTTAGGTCCTCCTCCTTTCTACCTCGTTACTGTGCTTTTCATTGTTTCTAATCCCTCCTTTGCATTATATTGTTTTGATCATGCAGACAGATATTATGTTGGAACAATGTGTACTCTCCAGGACAACCTACTTTTCAGTTGATAGTGTCTCTTTGCCTTCCGCAAATGGTTTGTTTCATTTTGCAAAGAATTTTCTTACTCCACATCACTTTTCTAACCTCAGGCTACTTAGTTTGCATTTGAAGTTGATGAAATGGTTACAATGCTGCTTGTTTTCTCTTTATTTCCAATTACTTATTGTAGAAAAGGGTGTTGGATGCTTGTAAGTTGCTTGCAATGTCCTCCGTGGATGTTGAAAAGGAAGCTTACTATTATGGAATTGAAGGGAAGCTTATTGAGTTGGCTGTCTTGCTAATTGTGGCTCGAAAAAAGGATTTCGTTCCCGTCACTTTGGGCGCAAGTGATGGTGCTGGCATAAGCAGAAGAATGACGATCCTCCAATTCCTTAGAAATCGAATCCCGTCACTGTTTCAGGAGGAGGAGAAATTAAGGACGAAATTTGAACATGGGAAGTTACTTCAGATTCAAAGTAAGATCAAGGCTTTGAGTAAGATTGCTCTGTTGCTTGAAGTTTTTGAGAGGGCTGGCGATACTATTGGGGAATATCTGCAGTTGCAGCCTCATAATGTATGTATTTTAATACATCTCCCTGCATTGTCTCAGTTTCTGCAGTCACATGAGTTGTATGGTTGCATCTATCAAAAGAGTATAATCTGCTAAATGTATGAAAGTGAGAGACCACATAGCAATTTCAAAAAAAAAAAAAATCTCAAGAGATGACATGACACGAGATCTTTGTCGGACATGGCAATCTTGGTAGCTAAGAACTGCATACCAATGCAATCTTAGTTTAAAATGTTCAAACAAGTCATCTTGCTACCCAGTTACACTCACTCAGGTAAGGGTACATGAAGGAAGAAATACACCTTGAAAGTAAGTACACGAAAAGTCCTCCTCTTTGTACCTTCGAATGGAAAACAATGGAAGGGGTGGAAACTCCACTACTTATTTCATTGCAAATACCATGTACGTAAGAAAATGCAATGAGAACCAGACACTTTGTATAGGCATGAAGGATCCGCTTCACCTGCATCTCTATCAAAAGCCTCCTTCCAATATTGCCTTTGCAGCGATGTGATTCACGTAATTAGTGAATCTATCAGATCCCATGAATTCTGAATCCCTTTCTTCATTGTTTGTCTTTCTGTTTGAAATTGGCATAATACAACTCTTTAGGGTGCCTGGTTTGAAAAAATCCCGCAACCATGCATACTTGTTAATTTGGTGATTAGAGGATTTGACAGGATACATCGTATTCAACATCTTCTTAACCCCCATTTCACTTTCTTTTACTTCTTTTTGGGGTAAAAGATGTCAATTGACTTTGTTGAAGGCCAAGGTAACATGTACCTATTGACTATTTGTTGCTGTTTTTGTGAAATAGGCCTCTAATATTGTATGCATCAGCTGAGTTGGACTCCGATGTTGCAGATATTATATTTTTTGCAATTTCTCATGTGCAAATATAGTTTGGGTTAAAACTGGGAGGCTCTTGCCCCCACTCTTTTTCTACTCTACTCTATTTTAGATTATTTGGTCCATTTTGTGAATGTGAAACGAGAAGTTAAGATTCTTAAAAAGTTTATGGTTCGCATGATTTGGACTCACATCTCTTGTGGTGAAGCCAAATTTCTTCCCAAATTTTGATGATATAGTCTCTTCCTTACGCTAAAATGATCATCCTATGCTAATTATTTTCTTTCTACTGATTTTTTTTCATTAACGTATTTGTTTACTTGTTACATTGAACTCTATCATTCTCTGTTTAATTAGTCTAAGGATTCACAAAAATAAGGAATTTGATTTACAGTAGAATTCTCTATTTGATAACTATGATCATGATCCTGAAACCTAAGGTCGTGTTTGGAACTTGGAGTCGTAAAGGGATTGAAGGTAGTAAAATGAAAGTGAAGGGAAGGGAAATGATTTGAAGGTGAAGCTATTTGTCCAATTTTTCCTTTAACAAATCCCTCCAAAAATCCCAAACATGGCCTTGTAGAAAGAGATGGAAGTCTCAACTTTCTCTTGCCAGTAACATCTGCTTGTGAAGATCTCCATTGAGAATCAGCCGATGTTTTTTTTATTTATTTATATATATATATATTGCTTGTGAAGTTCCATCTGTAGTTTCTAACGTGGTAGATCTTATCTTCTTAATAGAGATTTAAGACTTAACATACTCGTGCGTGTATGCTTACACATACAAACACACATCTGTATGATTCATGCACGACACTTGTTTGATCTAGTATAAGGTTGTTTTCGATTGTAGGTGCACAGAGAACAAGTGGAGAAAGATGTTGCTTTGAGGCTTGCCGGAAAAGGAGTTATGTTGAAGGATGGGGACTTTGATTTGAGCATTAGAGACTGGTTTGGAAATCCATTTTTTCAGTGTCTTCTTTTCTGGATTGTTGCGCTTCTCCTTTGTCTGCACATTCATTGAACAATCTGTTGGGCTTTTTGATTAGTTTATTATCATGCCCTTTAAAGCCCAAATAAGGTTTATTTGTTGCTTCTTTTGGTTGGCAGTGTGAATTCTTGGAAATCTTTTGGGACCCATGCCGAGTACTTGAACCATTTATCTGGTGAGTTGTTGCATGCTAATTGAACATATGTTCCTTCTCCTTTTTTGCCTGATTGTGAAGAACTGAAAATAGCGTCAAAGCTTCTGATGTATTTTCTTGCAACAGATAAATTTCCTCCATTTTCCGGTCCTCGCTCTCCCTTGCTGCAACAAAAGAATGTGTCTTTTCCACTAAGGGTTAGAAAATTTACATGTCTTACACTGTTTGCTCCTGTCTATTGGTTCAACTGTTGCTGCTTGCTAGGAATTTTGTTTCTTGGATACTTTGCCGTATTTTTGTTTTTTGGACCCAAAAGATGCTTTGCGCTGTTATCAACTGGCTTTCTGATAGTTTCTTTCATAAGACTTGTTAAGTATATTTTCAAGAAGAACCATAGCAGGAGAGGGAGTGAGTGTGAGAGAGGTGAATCTACCTTATGCCTTCCTGTCATTGTCACATTGTCTGACTCTGCTGCAATTTACTTGAATTCGCATGGAATAACATGATTCTATAGGAGATGTGTATGGAGCTGGTGATCCTTTTTTTCTGCCATGTAGGATGGCCTGAGAAAAGAATTTTATATGTTGTGCTTTGTTCTGCTACTCAGAAATTATTTTCTCAATGTAGTATGTAAAATCTTGTGGTTCTTGTCTGATCAGAAAGAAGTACCTCCTGATAGCCATCGGTTGTCAGACACCAGTCTCGCGAGTCGCGACTCATTATCCGCTTAAAAATATGAAGTCGAGTCGACCCATACAGACCTAGTCTCGAAATCCATCTCTGGTTCTCAGTATTCTTCAAGTGTGGATATTCCAGTGAAGAAGCAAACTAAACCAATATCAAGGGAGATTCTTCAGAAAATTGCATTCTCGATCAAGAGAGGGATAAGAACTCATTGAGGAGCCATCTTTTGAGGTATCACTTATTACTTTTGATATGGCTTCTTATTCTTTTACCTAAGCTTCAGTATCGTATTTTATCGAGTGTCTGAGTTACAGCTTTTAATTTTCCGTGCTATTTTTTTTAGTGGTGCTGTGTGTTTCCACACATGCATTCTCCATTTCCATCCTGTATTCCTGTGTAAGTTATCATGTTCCTGTTCCATAATGCTAAAGAAATTTTCTTAGGATTTTCTTTGCAAACAAAATGTGTAGTATATCCACATAATTGTCCTGTTCGATTGCTTTTGTGCAATGGTATCAGAAGCAACATGAGCAAAACACAATTTGCAACTCAAATCGTGGTGGAAACTACATTGGGTTGGTGGAGTCCAATAAGATGTAAACCTGTGCAATCTCTTAACTTTGCTAGATGACCAACATAACTTTATAATACGGTGAACAACTGTTCTCAAAATACCGAGTCATCCGAGATGGTATTTTCTAATTTCTAACACGGCTTAAATAAAACTCAGATTTTGCTCCACTTTTCGTGATCAATGATGTGTAGTTATTTTTTGACTTTGCCTTTTGTTTCTTAATCTCACGATCAATGTTTTAAAAACCGGATTGTATCGGGCGGTTCTCTAGGTTGGCTCATCAACTGGCCTTTTGTCTGGTCTGGATCAACCAGAAGACCGCTATAAATCAGAAACCGGTCTCAATATTGGAAACTATTCAATAATGCAGTTGAACAGTATGAGCCGTTCGTGGGTTGGACGAACCAGTGCCTAAAAATTTGAACTTCTCCCTCCATCCCCTTTTTATGGTCCCTTTTGGGAGTCCGTGCCACTTTTCAATGTGCTATATCGCATAATCTATAATGTTTTAGGGCATTTTGATAACTTTGTTCAATAGAATTAATTGAGATTTATCAAACAAGATCCATATAGCATATGAAAGGTATTGCCTGTTGAAAAATATAATCGATTTTCTATTCGGTTGGGAAGGGACGAGGAACTATAAAATGGGGGCCGATGGAGTAATTTGAAGCAGATCTATTAATTCCGCTTATGGAGGTCAGCTGTTCAATCCTTCATGGGGCCTTAGGAATGCCCGCTGGTTTCACAAATTCACTTCAGTTAAAAGCTGCTGAGATTTCCTCCACTTACTCCTTCCACCGATATGGGATTCACTGGAAGTATAGAATGTACATTTCTTGAAGAAGTTTTATTGCTCATCTTTCATTCGAAAATAACGAGGGATATGTGGACATTTCAGACGTTTCCATTAGTATTTTAGTTGTAGTTGTTTAATATTGTTGACATTCTTCTAATATAATTATGATATCACGGTTCGATTCTGGTTTGACCGCGGTTGAACCGGTAACTCGTCCACCCAGTCCTTCAAGTTCACTCACCAGTCTAGTTTTGAAAACATTGCTCACCATAACAGGCAAGAGTTGAAGACCATATTATGTGTTCCATTCACTTTTGTAGTTGGCCGGTGTGTGAGGAATAATGATACATACACAAACTTTGTGCCACAACCAGGCCCGGCCCTGGGCATTGGCCCAATAGGCCTGGGTCTGGGGCCCCCAACATTTGGCCCAAAATTTGGGCCCCATAATAGGTATATATATGTGAATAAGTAATAAATCATTTATGTAGACCAAATATAACAAAAGCAGTACATAGCCTAGCGGAAAAGCTCCCTTCCCTCAGGGCGTGGGCTTGTGTTCGATTCTTACTACCGGGACCTTTTTTCCTTCAGTATGTTAGTTTGCTTTTCCTTCACCTCCTTTTTTTTCCCTTCCCTTCAGATTTCTAGTATAAAAGGTTACAATATTTCTTTCATTAATTGTATTTATATTTATTTTTATATGGTTTGGTTAAATTATTTTATTTTATATACCTCTTGACTAAAATAGCCGAAATAGATACTAAAATATATCATATTTGGCAAATACCCACTTTTTAAACTTGGGTAGACTCTTTTGCTAGAAAAGATTTGTATTAATTCATTTAATCTTTTAAGTTCTTTCATTAGGTTTCTAGTTTACATTACCACGAAAAAGTCTTTTAAATGTGCAATTAAGGATATAAATATTGTTCTAAGTTCAAAACTACCATATTATAAGAACTCGATGGTGAATATATACTTCCACTGCATCCATATTGTCCGTCAACTTTCTTAAAATCATTCGGTCGGTGTCATCATTAGGGAAAAAATAAATAAAAAACTTCATGCGTATTCGTAAATGTTCACATCAATTTGCCAATTCCAATTATTTTTTTATTGTTGCAATGACAATAAACAATTACGACAGAAAACTATGTTTTATCAAATGACACAAACTACAAAAAAAGAAAAGAAATATAGAACAAAGTATCTATCATTTGAAGTTCATGTTGAGTCTCTAACTTTTGTCTTTTAGGAAAAACATGGGGCCCGATTTTACATTTTTGTCTGGGGCCACGAAATTCTCAGGGCCGGGCCTGGCCACAACCCCACTCACATGGGGTGTGGGGCCCATGTGTGAGTGGGGTTGTGGTTGGTTGTGGCACAAAGTTTGGGTCACAATCATTTTTGGTGTGTGAGATATCTTGGACGAGTGCTCCAAGAATGGTGCCATGCGAGTACGTGAGTACGGGTGCGCAACTGGTTTGGAAACTCGTGTACCCGGTACGTGGTATATGTAGCTAAGTTTCTTCTTATGTAGTTTTTTTCCGTGTCCCTTACGCCTCCATTATGGTCCGGGAAGTTTGTTTTCTTTTTCCCCCTCATTAGAGCCCGTAGTGATGTCGTTTTGGTTATCTTATTTGTAAAAATTCTGTGAAGACGTAATGGTCTGTGTTAAAAATATGTTACGTTGTAGATAAAAATCTTGGTGGATGTATTTTTGCTTTTGGTTTTGGCATGTTGAACTTGATGTATGTCCTCTCAATTTATACCCAACCTTGCCTGCAGCATACTTTTTACGTATCCCTACCCGTCGTGTTGTGCATTTGCTTCATGGGTTAGGCTTGTAGATGTGTACGTGGGTTCCTAAGCGTCATATTTCGAGTTTTAGGCTCCGTTTGTTTTGGGCAGAAAACGTTTTCTAGGAAAATATTTTCCTTTGGAAACAATTTTCTGTGTTTGGTAGGATGGAAAACCAAAATCTAATGGAAAACGTTTTCCAAAATTAATAGAAAATGAACCAGTTATGGTGGAAAATGATTTCCGGATTTTTGAAGTGGAAAACGTTTTCAGCGCCACTCACCTCGTCTCCTTGACAGCCCAACAACAGGTCTCTCTCGTCTCGTTCCCCCCTTGAATCTCCACTCTGCATCTTTCAATTCCTAATTTCATCTGTAAACCAATTCACATTCTCGATTCCTCTGATTGAATCCAACTCCTGTTTCTCTCTCTAAAAGTATACACACATAGCATTATAAATACAGATACTGAGGTTGTGTTCTTTACTTTCGTTTATGGCTTCAATTTCCATCTCCAGTCATTTTCTTCTCAAATGTTAGTGCTTTTCATCTCCAATTAGAGGGTTGCCTAAATTATTCAACTAAAGAGTAAAAGACTCGATTTTTCAGATATCTCTAGCTCGGAATTTTTCCAGTGCCGGAGAATCAACTTTCTCCGGCTTCGGTAGGAATTTCTGGAACTAGTTTAGGAGTATTCGATCGGAGTTGAGACAAATAGAGTTCAATTGATTTTCCGGCTGGAATTGCAGTTTCAGACAAATCAGAGCTTGTCAGTTCCTCAAAGACCTGAGTTGGATGTCCAAAAATTGTTTTTTTTTCATTATGTTAGTCTTTAGTTGATTTTTCTTTTTTTTCGTTTGTGTGGTAATATTGATTGGAATGCAAATCGATGGGGTGATATTTTGAGTATCAACCAAACAACAGAGCATTTTTTGGAAAACATTTTCGAGTTACAACCAAATACTGGAAAACACATAATTATCAAACGATAAGACATGTGAGCGGAACATATTCTTTGTTTATTGTTTGAGTTCTCTTGGATTTGTTTCTATACTACAAGGGTATTTATGTAATTCGCATAGGTTATGTTGGATTTTTTTATCCTTAATATATTTTAAGTACCATTTCTATTTTTACAAGGATATTTTGGTTAGTTTGTCAATTAGTGATTTTCCATGTCTACTAAACAATGGAAAATGCATTCTAGAAAATGTTTTCATATCTCAACCAAATACTAGAAAACATTTTCTTTTCTAAAAAAGTTTTCCATGGAAAAGGTTTTCCAAAAAACATTTTCCGCCTGAAACAAACGGAGCCTAAGTTACACAGTTTTTCAGAGTCAACATGATTGATCATAACAACTAAAAATCCAAAAATCCAGTCCAAATTTAAGGTACACAGTTTTTGAACAAATAATGCCGCACATTTCTTCATATCCATCTCCATTGCCATACTCCCTTCGCCATCTTCCCTTCCACGCTTCATGTCCGCGAGCTTCTCTTCTCATCTCTTGGCCAAAAAAATAGTCCAATTAATCAGAAGCCAAGACATAACCAGAATTGATTTGCATCAAACAAACTAGGACAGTCAAATCTTTGTTACCAAACTAAAGCAGCACAAAGATAATTCGGCAGTTGTCTAAGCTATAGTCATTCAATAGTTTTAGCTAAAGCAAATGCCTCATGTATCTCCTCTGTTCTTTCATCCTTTGGTCAGTTGATATATCAACCATTTAGCTACACACATTTGGGGTCCTGATAAAAACCCTGAACTCAATAAAACACATCCCTGGTTTTTTTTCTTCAAATCTTTGGAACCCAACAAATTCCAACCATGTATTTCAATAAAAATTAAGTTCAAACAAAATGTGTTGTGTATTTCATCTGGAAGCGGGGGAGGTGTTGTGCACAACCATGCTGTGCATGGTGCTGTGCACCCCTCGGCCGTTGGATCGAGTTTTGGACGGTTCGGATGTGTTTTGATTTTTTACCGGTAAAAAAAATCAAAATTAAAAAAAAATTACCGAACGCATCCGAGCCATCCAAAACTCGATCCAATGGCCGAGGGGTGCACAGCACCGTGCACAACACGGCTGTGCACAGCACCTCCCCCGAGTCCATTTCATCTACTCTTTCATCTATTGAACAAACTAGTGCTTGTTAAGTTATTATATTGTAACATGGAAGGATGATAGTCTTTCTAAAAAGAAATCAGTGAAAAACATCTTCTAAAAGTACATTCTTCAATCATACTTTTATTAAATTATGAAAAACCAAAACCCTAATTTCATTAAAATCTGGGAAAAAAAACCTAATTTTCCAAATCGAAATAAACTGCAACCCTTGTTTCGTCCTTGTGTATTTCATCTACTCTTTCATCTATCGAACAAACTATTGCTTGTTATATTGTAACATGGAAGGATGATAGTCTTTCTAAAAAGAAATCAGTGAAAAACATCTTCCAAAAGCACATTCTTCAATCATACTTTTATTAAAATATGTGAGAATCAAACCAAAGGTCCGGTTGTGTTTGATTAGATAGTTTAGTTTAGTTTTGATAATATCAGCAGGTGTAATAAGTAGAGAGAGATGGAGAGAGAAATGAGGGAAATGATGATGTTATCAAAACTAAAACTAAACAGGAAAACGAACAAGGCCAATTAAAATCTGGGGGGGGGGGGGGGGGGGAACCTAATTTTCCAAATCGAAATAAACTGCAACCCTTGTTTCGTCCAAATCGAGAGAGAGAGAGAGACCTGCTGGTTCGATTTCGGCTTTCTTCGTCTTCGTGCTACTCCTCGTTGTTTCGTCCAAAGAGAGAGAGAGAGACATGCTGGTTCAATTTCGGCTTTCTTCGTCTTCGTGCTACCCGACTGTGAGCGAGGAGTACAAAATCTCTAACTTATCAACCGTGTTCGATCGTCGATTTCATCTTCTCCTTCGATTTGGTCTTCGATTTCGTGAAAATCGAAGGATTAGAGTAGTTGTTCTTTGTTCGATCACCTCCTCTAGATCTCTCTCTCTCTCTCTCTCTCTCTCTCTCTCTCTCTCTCTCTCTCTCTCTCTCTCTCTCTCTCTCTCTCTCTCTCTCTCTCTCTCTCTCTCTCTCTCCTGTATGAAGGGGGTTGGGGGGTGTTTGACCCGCGGGTGGATTATTACCCGTATTCGGCAACCCACGAGCTCTTTTAACCCGGATTTTAACCTTCGAGAACTGCATCCTCTTCCCAGTCGTTGGATGAGATCCAACGGCTTAAATTGAAAGTTCGGATTTTGTAAAAATCAGGGAGTCCGGACCAGATCCGAATCGTGTATATATATAAGTTTCCTACGAGGGCTCCCTCACAAAAAAAGTGCGGGAAAAAACAGTTGTGGGCCGTTGGATCCTACGCCCTTCACGCGATCCAACGGCTCACAACTGTTTTCCCGCTTTTTTTTTTTTGTGAGGCAGCTCTCATAGGAAACTTCTTGATATAATATATATATATATATATATAGAGAGAGAGAGAGAGAGAGAGAGAGAGGTCTTTTTTCTTTCTTTTTTGTGTGTGGCCCTCGTGTGCTGCTTCCGTTTGCCTTCTCCCTCTATGTTGTTGATGTTGGTATCAGATTCCTATCTATCGCGGGGGATTATGATGTTACGTCTTATTTTACAAGCTTACAATGGTTATCACATTGGCAGTTGCAAAACTGATATTCCTGGTCAGTTTCAAACATACTGGGCCATCTTCTAAGTTTCTAACTTAGTGACCATGCCATAATTTTCTTAGTTTTCAATGATGCTACGAAATGTCATCTTAAATGTTGTTTTTGGCCTTGTTTCTTCTGTCACATGTCAGTACTTTTGAAGAATTAAACATTCTAGTCCTTGGACATGCATTGTGGGTTTGCTTAGTGGTCATGTAATTAGCAATTTGATATATTTGCTTTTGCCTGCACAGTTGGGCAGAGTTGGCTACTGATGAATTGTACTCTTAATTGCAGTTCTTGGTTTGAGTTTTATCTCAGTAAAACATGGAAGACTTCCCAGGAAAGTCCGGAAGCTCATGTTCAAGCGTGTGATGTATGTATCTGTCGTGTGCGCCTTTTGGTGTAATGACGTATGTACCCTTTGATGAGATGATGCACTTTGTAAAGTTGGTATTATTAACCTAATGCACCCTCCGCCGAGATGATGCACTATGTAACTTTAAATGTTAGGTACTAACTTAATGCACTCTTTGATGAGATGATGCACTTTGTAACTTAAAATGTTGGGTATTACTGCATAACTTAAAATGTTGGGTATTGCTTTGTAACTTAAAATGTTGGTATTGCTACTTCCTATGACGTTCAAACTTACGAATCGATGCATCTTTCTCACTAGGTAATTTTGGTAGTGGTATTGTGTAGTCATCCTTGCTGTGTCACTAAGAATGACATGATCCCGCTCTCTCCTTTTTTTGGATTTGAGTTGAGACTTGAGATCCTTCTCTCTCTCTCTCTCTCTCTCTCTCTCTCTCTCTCCAAGAGTGAGACTCCTCTCTTTCCTTCATCTTGGATTTGACTGATTTGTAGTGGATCTTGAACTCTGGCTTACGTGAACTTTCAAATAGAGCCACGAAAGTGGAGTTTTGAATAAGGAACGAGAACTTGAGAAAAATAACTCTTATACCACTAATGAGGATGAAAATAGGTCTAATAAACAAATCAAGCCACTCAGGTTTGAGCTTGCTCGTCAGAAACTCTTTCGAGATCTGTCCGTAACATAAAACGAATCAGAGCTTAACATGTTCTGTAACTCGTTGAACTTTCAAATAAATATAGAACAAGTAACTATTGGGCTCGTTTAGCTAATACTACTAATATTTAAGAAACTTCAAAGTAGACAATCGACTCAATTAAAGCTCATTTAAAATTGATTCACCTAATAACAAACCTAGCTTGACATATCTTTAGAACCTGTTTTATAAACTAAGGTTTAACAATTCACTTCTTGACTAGTTGATAATTCATCCATAAAGTGGACAGTATGAGGTATGAAGAAAATGATGGTGACCTGAACTGGCTGAAAAGGAAAGACATTGTACTCTAACTCAACATAGACAGGGCAAGCCCCAGTTATCTGTGATATTGAGCATGTGGAGCATTGTCTCAGTTGTTCGAGCCACCCCAACACATCCATTGGTCCCTGGTTAAAGTCTTAGATTGGGCTTTTGGCAAAATTAAACTTTTTTCTTATTTTTCTGTTGTATAAGTGTAGAGATTAACTCTTGCATTTTTTTATGTTATAAATTAGGTAGTATATACCCTTACTGATAGTAGGTGTTACTCAAGACCAAGATTCAAATTTTTTGCACATCATAAATATATGATAAGCTTTTCTTTTAGTTTCTATGGTTTATCATAATTTTTTTAAATTATGATATCAAATTTATAAATAGAACACTTTTGACGATAAATAAATCAAAATAATTAATTTTGACTCGACAAACGTTGATAAAAAAAACATGGTTTAAAACAATCAATCTCTTTTTGTTAAAAATAATATTTTTATAATTAAAGTTAATAACTTGATCAGGCAGAGGAAACGTAGTGCATGAGCGGTACTTTTTTATATTTAATCTATTTTTTAGTGGTATAAAAAAAATTACAATTTTATGTTAGATTAAATTATGAAGCTAAAACACTATGTTTAACTTTTTTTACTTCCTATTAGCCCACGTATATTGAATATTTAAAAAAATAATAAGGTCGCTATTATTTACATTCCTGTTAGGCTTGCAAAATGTTAGGGCCCTGTAAATTGGCAAGTTTGGAGTCGGACTAAGATAACTCAAACATCCCTGCACTCACTCTCAACCTTGACAAAATCAACACATTTGGCCATTTGGGGCTGCCAAGTGCCAACTACTAGAATAAGTTTGCAAGGAAGTTAAGAACTACACATCCAGAGGCGGACCGGGGGTGCGAAGGAGTGTTTAACCCCTACACTCCTCCCGAGTTTCTTTCTATTTATAGTACACTTTTAGTTTTTTGGTAAAATTACTGAAGAGTGATGCCATCAAGCCAAGTCAAATCCGTAAGTCTGCGTCCACCATTGCTCACATCCCTATGAAAGACATACTGGCAGCAGCTGAAGAGGTATAAACCAAGAAATTATTATCTGATCCCGGAGCACCACAATTTGCTCCTTGAAAACCGCCACGCGTTGCTCCAAGAGCCTTCTTCACCACACATTTGTGTGGACTCCAACCCCAGCATGAGCTCCCACACAAATGTGTGGTGACGGTGCTCCACAAGCACCGAATTATCACTCGTATAAACTTGTAAGATCGGAAGCTAAGGTAAAACCAAATATGCGAAATTCAGCAAACAAGTACAGGAATGCTATCACACCACCCAAATAAAGCTCCAATCCCCTTGGAGAAAACCAAACAAAGCTAAAAAAATGGACAGGAACAACAATTCAGTACCTTCAAATTTCACGAGAGTATTAGAAGCGAGAATGACTAAATTTCAGAATGACAGGAAAATCAGAAACAATCACTTTCTCCTAATAACATTAAAAACAACCATGGGAGAAGTGAGACCCTATTTTAAGGGTGCGCCCCTCACTACTATTCGTCGTCAGGCTTGGGAGCTTCTTTAATCTCGTCAGCGCCATCCTCCTGTGGTGAAAACCAAAAATTGTTGATAACATAAGAAACTAGAAATAAAAAATAAAGATATGCTCCATGAAGATGATTTCCGCCCAACATTTCCTTAATCCCCTTCGCTTTTAAACTAGTATATTTTTAAGTATATGCAATGAATGGTCCGAGAATATAATAGACTAGAAATGCAGAAAAGGACTTGTCCCGGTATCCATATCCAACTTTTGGATACGTATCTCAATGTCCCAAGATTTAACCAGAGGAAGATTTGACGCTTGGACAGGTACGTTCGCATATCCAACTTTTGGACACATATCTCAATATCCCAAAGATTGCATGGGAAGATTTGACGTTAGCCAGGTATGTGCATCCCGGTCCATGTAACATACACTACTAGTCCCTTTCCGTAACGAGAAAGATGTTTAACTCAGGAAAATAATAGCTCAGGTAACTAAGAAAAAAGACTACCCAAACAAAAAAAGGAACAGGACAAGACACAAAAGGTTTCAAAAAACAATGGACCCGCCATTTCAGGGGGGCCTAGTCTTCTCCACGTTTTACTTGCTTTTTTCCTACTACCAGCTCTATGACTTGTCAACTACATCTCCGTTGTCTTAAGTGTGGGGTGGTCTCCCAGACTAGATAACCTGGGCCCGAAGATGGCCTTGTGACTTATCTAGTCAGACATGAAATAGAATCAACTAGAGACTTAATTCTTATTCCGAGCCAATTATCATACGGATGGTGTATACTTGGCTGAACTACGACAAACTTTTTCTGCATTGCTTTTCTTTGAATTCAATCGTTTGGCTAACTTGGAGGCGAGATTATAAATTTGAGTGGAACGGAGCAAGTTTTTTAGTTTAACAAGTAGAATCGCATGGTAAATGAGATGCCTACAATAGTAGAAACTACACATTGCATGGAAGCAGATAAATACCTGCATGTCTGAGGTCCACAGAGTGAGGTTGTCCCTAAGAAGTTGCATAATCAAGGTGCTATCCTTGTAAGACTCCTCTCCCAACGTATCCAATTCAGCAATTGCTTCATCAAAAGCCTGATGAAGGCAGCGAAAAAGAAACACAGATGTAAACCAAGGACAAACGGTTAGCAAACAAAATATATGCAACTGTGGGGTCCATATAATGGTAAATGAAAATAGTGGGTGGCTGGGTGCATCAATTTGGAAGACCTTCTTAATTTTACTAAAACAACAAACCAACATTTAAAACCCAAAAATTAGATCATCTTAAATTTTACTATTTTCATACAATCTTCCCTCCTTATGGCACCGCACAAATGCAAAGAAAACAAAGCACCAAATTCTGAAGGCCTCACCTGTTTGGCGAGGTTGCAAGCACGGTCAGGAGAATTTAAAATCTCATAGTAAAATACAGAAAAGTTAAGAGCAAGGCCAAGACGGATTGGGTGCGTTGGAGCAAGTTCTGCAGTTGCAATATCCTGAAAAACGAAAATCTCCATAAATATGATATCGAAAAAACAAAAAAAAGGAGCAACCAACGAATGGATCAACTGTATCCCACTCTCAATTGTGAGGTAAGCAAATTGAACATATTTACAAGTCATATCAATGCTAGATTGACCCATGGATTTTTCTATATCATTTATACAAGTATGCATATAATTACAATTCATATTCAGATATGAAACTGTATGAACAAAAAAGATGTTACAACCTACAACTTGTTTCTAACCCAAACGCGATACATGAAATCTGTGTAAAACAGGAAAGGAGGACAAATAAATGATACTCTCTGTAAAACAGACATTTATCACATAAAATCCCGACCAGAAACAGTTTCTGGAAACACTTTCAGACGAAGCCCTGGAAACTCAATGCAAGATAGTAATTGCATAAACTTCCTAGTTTTGTATTTTACATCCTTTAGGATCTTCATTACAATTACTATCTTAGCATAGCCTGCGGTACAATATGAACCGGCGTCCATAAGCTACAAATTTCGAACCTACTTTCTCTTAAGCGAAATCATCTAGTAATACCAAGAAAATAAATTAAAGTTGTTCTAATAGGTCACATTTATAGGAGCATAAAAACCAATCATCTAACATTTTCTCTTGCCAAAACTCAGCTCTCCCTAAATCTTTCGTCATCACATCAATTTTTCAGAGTGATCTCTTAATCCACGTAACATTAGAACCGAGATGTACCGGGTTTAAGAACTTGAGATCGAAACATAATCCCTCTGTCCCAATTTGTTTGTCCCTTGTTCTATCAAAACCCAATAAAAATTTTGAATATATTCTTCAATCGATAATACGTCATGTACGCAATACAGATCTTGTTTCATAGATCTCAATTAGTACTATTAACTTAAATTTGAAAATCAAATAAATTTTATAAATTAAGACATATAAGTAGTTGAAAAGTGACACCAACTTCAAAAAGACTACAAATTGGGAGAGAGGGACTAACTCCCGAGGGCATTTATGTTTCTCGTGTTAGATCTGAAGCAGAATCTACGCTCCAGAAAATCAATATAATCAAAATTATCCAGTAGATCTAACGCAATGCAGAAACCAGCACACAAAACTTGCAAATCAGTGCATAACAATGCTCACATCACAGATCTACATAAAAATACTCTAAAAAAACAGCAAAAAATACGAACCTGCGCTGCCTTATACGCAGTGAGAGTACTCTCAGCAGCCTCTTTCCGATCCCCGCCAGTCTTAAACTCAGCCAAATACCTATGATAATCCCCCTTCATCTTCAAATAAAACACCTTCGAATCCCCAGAAGAAGCCGCAGGTATCAACCTCGAATCCAGCAGCTTCAAAATCCCGTCGCAGATCGAGGACAGCTCAGACTCGATCTTCGATCTGTACCCCTTGATCGTCGCCACGTGGTCCTCGTTGCCACGGCTCTCCTCCTTCTGCTCGATGGAGGAGATGATGCGCCAGGAGGCTCGACGCGCGCCGATCACGTTCTTGTAGGCGACGGAGAGGAGGTTGCGCTCCTCCACGGTGAGCTCCTCGGAGTCGGTTGCGGCGGCGGAGACTTTCTCCATGAATTCCACCATCTCTTCGTACCGCTCGGCTTGCTCGGCGAGCTTCGCCATGTACACGTACTCTTCACGCGCCATAGGGTTTGTTCTCCGGCTAGGTTTTTCCGTTCAGATCTGTGGTTTTTTTTGGAAGTCAAGAGTTTTAGAGAGAGAGAGAGAGAGAGGGAGGGAGTGAGTGGGGGAAAGGAATTTTAGAGAGAGGGGAGGGGAGAGAGAGGCGGAGAGTGGAAGGCGGAATCAGGTGTAACCGTTGTTCTTATTGTATTTTAATCTGGACCGTTGGAAAGATGAGTTGGGCACTTGTAAAAGCGGGTGCTTTTGTTCGGTTTGCATTCCATTGGTGGGACGATTGCACTGGGGAATGTGTTCTGACTTTGACTTTGTCAAAAGCTATGATGAGCTGGCGGCAATTTATTTCGGCTAAAGTACACTTTACCCCTTGATGTATATAGGTCATAGGTGGTTCTGCCTTCCGAGTTCCGACAACTTAACAGTCTGTCACAGCAAATCCAAAAATAATTGAAAATTACTAGGAGTATAATTTTCTTACCGAGTCCTGCTACGTACACATCCGGGTTTCACTCCCGGGTACACTCCCGGGTACACTTCCGGGTTTTTTGGTCCAAAACGATGCCGTTTGGACCCGGGTCAAACTTTAAAAATAAAAAAAAAACTATTTCCCTTTTTTCTTTCAGTCGTTACACAGAGAGAGAGAGGAGAACGAAGAGCGACTGGGTTCGCCAACACCACCACCGCCGCCTCAAAGCTCGGCGAACACCATCACCACCGGATCCACCTCCACCTCGCGAAAACCGACCGACCACCGCTAGAAATTATTCAAACCTCGAAAAATCAGTCCGAATTCTTCCAGGAAAACCAGACCCTCTAGGGTTTTGATTTCTTCCATTTGAAAGGTTAGTTATGTTCTCTCTTCCTCTTCTTCTTCTTCTTCTTCTATCAATTTGAGTTGTTGGAAGAAAAAAAACCCTAATTCAAAAAAACTGATGTATCTCGATTGCTGTTAATCGCAGTTGTTGCTACTTGGGCATAAATATATGTTGCTACTATGACATATGATGCCCTTAATTACATGTATTTTTTGCACAGGCTGTGTAAATGGATACTTGGCAAGTATTGCATATGAGAGGTATAGATCTGCTGTAGAGTCCACAAGCCAAGAGGATTCTCTGGGTCTGATTTTTCTGGAAGTATTCGGATGATTTTTCGAGGTTTGAACGAATTCTACCGTTGGTCGGTCGGTTTTCGCAAGGTGGAGGTGGTTGCCGGAGGTAGAGCCGGTGGTGATGGTGTTCGCCGGGCTTTGAGGCAGTGGTGGTGGTGTTCGCGTAACCCTCCTCTCTCTCTCCCTCTCCCTCTCTGTAACGACTGAATGGAAGGAGACACATTCAGAAATTTTAACTTTTTTTTTTTTTTTAAGTTTGACCCGGGTCCAAAACGACGCCGTTTTGGACCCAAAATACCCGGAAGTGTACCCGGGAGTGCAACCCGGAAGTGTACCTAGCATTTCTGTTTTCTTACCCATGTTCAAAAATAATTGAAAGTTTAAAATTTCATTTGCAATGCCATATCCAATTCCCTACCCGTTTTTAGTTTTATTCTTTTCCTTGCGCAAATTTGGGAAGACCCAAATTCATTCCCATTTTTTCTCAATACTGTTTTCACTTTCTTATTGGCTAATAAATATGTCATTTTGACCCAAATTTCGGAAGGAAAATTTGAGATACACTAGATTTGGATAGAAAAATGGTATAGAATTAGACACGACATACTCAAATGAAGCTTTTGAAGCAAATTTTTACCCGAATATAGGTAAATATATATATATATATATATATATATATATATATGTGTGTGTACGGATTTGAGATCATAGTAGGAAATTAGAACAAGCAGGAAGAGAAGACATTTTAGTCTAAGACTCAGAAACAGTGTTTGAAATTTTGTAAGGTGTTTTTTTTTTCAATGAAAGGTAATTGTTTTTATTTTTTCTTCTTTCCCCTAAGTTCCAAAGCAACCTTAAAATGAAGTTTCAAAAACTAAGTATTAAATACTACTTAGAAAGTGAGAGGCTGTTTGATAAAATGAATTACGTGTTGAATTATTAAAAAGAAGGTTGATACAAAGAACAGTACAGTGTGATTATATTATTTTTTATTTTGCTATTTTAATTAATGCTTGCCGTGTACTTTTGTTGGTGGTACGATGGCGATAGAGAGGGGTAGTGGAGAGGCAATGGTTGGATGTGGTAGGTATAATAGAGAGATGGCGATCTTGGCAGGGGTGGTGATCGACAAGTGATCTTGTATGTAATAGCGTGGTGGACAGATGGGGGTTGGCAATGTTACAATATTGGAGAGGTAGTGGTAGAGAGGGGGTGATTGCATGTGGCAATTGAAATGATTACGAGGAGTGGTGGTGGTGGTGGTGGTGGTTGTGGCAAAGGTGGTGGTAACAATGGTGGTTGAAGGATGGTGGCGATGGGGACTCGCGTTGGTGATGATAACAATGAGTAATGGTGTACTTATGGTGGTAAAGAGAGTAGGTGGTTATGGTGGTGGAAGGTGGTGAAGAGCTGGTGGTGATTGTAACGAATATAGTAGATGCATCAATGCAGATGCGAATAGAGGTTTAAAGAGATGAGAGATGTGATTTTGAAGAGAATGAGATTGGCTGAGGAGAGAGGTAGAGGAGAGATTATTCAATCCCCATGGGTTATCACATGCTCGGAGGCTCTCCCCACCACACATTTTTGTTAGTTCCATACATGTTGTCTTGGATCCTACAAGAGCATGTGGTGGATCCGTGAATGAGAAGAACATGGCACCATACGACAACAAAAAAATGTCTACAGTGAGGATTGAGTTTCCTCGCCAAAGCACCAAATTTCCTCACTAAAGGAATTGGTAAGGAAAAATTCTATCGTCAGGTTTCCTCACCAAAAGGTCGTCGCAGAAGGTATTCTAGCAAAGAAAAATAGATTTCCTCACCTATTCTGGCCAATTGGCGAGGAAATTTTTCCTCGCTAAACTCCTGAAACTAAAAAAAAAAGATTTCAATTCCCAGCTCCTCCGCTGGGAATCGAACCAGCAACCTCTTCTCTAGCAACGCGCAACCCATCCACCGCACCAACTTCCTTTTCAATGCAAAGTGCTACAACTTTTAATATATAAACTATTTGTAGTTCATTTCACCTCACTAATTTTTTTTAAATCTTTTTTTTTTTGGTCTAATTTTAGTCTCTTTGTACTGTTTCTTTAAACTTGTTTCTTAAATCTTTTAATGTTATTTGCTTTTACTGAAGATTTTATGGGCTTTTGCATATCAAGAAATCGTGAAACTATTTTGATAGTAGAACAAACAGTGAGCTTTCTCTTCTTTCAACTTCAAGAAACTCACCCGCCGATCATGCCCACCTATTCGCGATTTTCTTTGTCTCTCATCATCTTCGCAATCATCTTTGCCCTCTCCTTCTCTCCTAGTGTCCGATCAGAGTACGATGATTCTTTTGTCATTCAATTACTCGTCGACGATTCTTCTTGCAATATTAGACTCGATTCTTATAACGATGATCACTAGCAAATTTTTTGGGTTAAGTTTTGAGCCCGAACATGGGAAGATATGCTAACAATGGATCACACCCCCATCAAATGGGAAGCATGCAACATTGACTTCAGTTTGATGATTGTCTTCCTATGTATTACTCTATTGTTTATATTTTAGAAAAATGAATGATACCCAATTTTGAATCGTCTTTCACAAGATCATGTAGACAAATCAAAGCTAATCCCTAATTATAATTTAATATTTTTCTACATCCTTTTATAATTTTCTAGAATTTTTATCTTGATAAAAAACATCAATAAATATATAAACCAATCACAAACAAAAAGTAATTAAACAGTTGAACATTAGATATATGTGGAAAACTGCTTGACACCACGCTTTGTCGTAGATTAGGATGCCCCAAGCGTAGGGCTAGGTTGTCGAAAGCACAGTAACCCGGCAAGACCGGGGTCGATTTCCACAGGGACCAAATGCAACCGGCATGAAGTTTAACTTGCGATGAGATTTTTGGCGTTAAGACGGCCAACTTATAAGGTGGTTTTGTTTGGTGGTTCTCTCACTACTTTGAGAATGACTCGGAGATTTAGAAAGCTAATTAAAAGCAAGGCTAGGTCTAGGGGATTTTAACAAACCACAACCAAAGTTAATCCGTTCCTCTCTCGATAACCGGCTCGGGAACGATGTCCCGAACGGAAGATTTAGAGTTTAAAACCATTAACTAGAAAATGTGTTTCACAAAGATTAGGATTCTTGTGCCATTTAGACAAACCTTTGGGTTGCCATAGCCTAAGCATCACACGTGCCAAGTGGTCGAGCCCTTGGCGACGCATGATCAAAGGGGTTAACAAACCCGAATTTTGATACATAAAATCGATCCCAATTCTTTGATAAACAAACAGTGTATGCCTTTTTGCCGAGAGGAACAGATTAACTCGAGTCATGGAGTGTTAATCACCCCATGACCAAGCCTAAGTAAACTACTCACAAAACATACTAGGAAATTTGACTAGAAATTTGAAGGAAATAAAGAACATGACATACATGCTTAAAAACTAATTTTATGTAATGATCTTAACCTTGCCTACAACTTTAAACCTTAAGAGATTAACAAACAACAAATAAAAACTTGAGTTTTCAAAGGAAAATGCTAGGAGAGGAGAGATAAGATTTAACCGACGAAAACGCAAATAAACTAGATTTATATGGAGATCCAAAGATTACAAGAACTATTAATAAACGAGAAATTAACGGAAACTTAGTACTTACTTGAGTTCCTAAGGAAATTAGAGCTAAAACTTGAACAACAATGGAGGAGAGAGGTGAGAGCTATTTTAGACTAAAAATAAACAAGATGACAAGTGTAGGAGATGGGAGAGAGAAAGAGGGAGGGAGAGATATATACACATACCCTTTCTCTCTCACAAAAATATCCCAAAAACAACAAAAGTAGAAAGTTTCCATAAGTGGAAAGTCCAACAAGTGGATAGTCCAACAAGTGGATTAAACACTTTTTCGGGTTGCTAGGTATTGATACCTATCAATACTGGGTATCAATACCTGCATTTACAATGTTACCCGAGAAGCCTGGGTATCGATACCAAGGTTGGGGGTATCGATACCCACGGTTCTGTCCAACTTTGTCCCTCAGAGGTATTGATACCTATCAATACTGGTATCAATACCTGCATCAATATTTAGGCATTTGAGGTGTCCTCTTCTTTCTTCGCCATCCATTGGCCTTGTGTGCTACCGGGCATCTTCCAAAACACTTCCGAACATCGTGTGAGCCTCGGGAAGGGGAGCACTTGGTCTCGTGAGTCCTCGTTCACTCCCGGATTCGACCGGGAGTGATTGTAAGCCTTGGACACGCCTTTAGCCTTCCGGCTCGATCTTGTGCCTTCTAAACTTCCCGAGCCTTAGCCAAATCTTCATTTCTCGGCTCTCGAGGCTCGATGGTGGAGTGTCACGGGGCACGTGGCCCTTGGTAACTTGGGATGCTTCCCAAAACGCTTCAAAACGCGCCTTATTCACTTGTTTACCTGAAACTTCCAAAAATACACTTTGCGCAACATCAATCGTATAAGGCGTTAAAATGCGTGTGTATGTGAACAAAAAGAGCTAGATAAGCCCGGATATATACAACATTGGGGGCTTATCAAAAACCTCAATACGGGTAAAAACCACGGGAACAAAAGATAATTTCGTCGCCAATCTTAGTTTTTTAGCGAGGAAAGTTAATTTCGTCGCAAATGGGTGCCCTTCAGCGAGGAAATACCAAATCTTTGTTTTTTGGTGAGGAAATACAATTTCATCACCAAATGGGTGCCCTTTGTTGACGAAATTAAATTTCCTCGCCAATCTTAGCTTTTTGGCGAGTCAAGATAATTTCGTCGCCAAATGGGTGCCTTTTGACAAGGAACGGTATTTCGTCGTCAATCTTAACTTTTTGGCGAGGAAAGTTAATTTCGTCGCCAAATGGGTGCCCTTTGGCGAGGAAATATTCATTTCCTTTCCAAAATCTTTGCTTTTTGGCGATGAAATATAATTTTGTCGACATAGAGTATCATTTGCCGACGAAATCGATTTCCTCGCTATAAAGACCCATTTGGCGAGGAATTTTGAATTTCGTCGCCACATTTCATCACCATATGTAATTTTTGTTGTATCATTGAGAGGGGCATTGAATAATTTTGAGAGACTGAAGGATGAAGGGGATGAAGTCGTGTTATAAGTTTTTCGTTTGATTTTAGCAACCCAGTTGCTAATATCATGGTTGATTTTAGCAAATGAGTTCACCAGTGCTAAAATCATGGTCTCTTTTAGCTAAAATCAACCATGATTTTAGTACCTGATGAACTTATTTGCTAAATTGATGGTTGATTTTAGCACCTAAACAAAAAACTTAGCCTTAACCATTGGAAAGTTGAGCTGGGCACTTCTAATAATGGGCCCTCTCGTTTGTGTTGGCATTTTGCATCTACCAATGTGTCTGACTTTTGACCTTAAGCCCTGCTTGGATGGGGCCAAAGCCTCCCTCCAAAAGTTATCAGGGGTGATAAGTGTGGGACTCACGCCTTTGCCTTGGTTTGGCAAGCCTAAAATCCTCCCCTCTTATTTTTCACCCCTCAAGGGGCTTTCTCCCTTATAACTTTTGGGCACCCTTGAGGCTACCTAAAAATTATCCCCCTATAGAGGGGCGCGAAAATGACGATTGTAACCCTCCTTATCCCCTCTACCAAGCCCCATCCTCCATCTCTACCCTAAAAAATTTCACAAACAAATACAAAAAACAAAATCAGATTCATCAGAAAATAGAAATCCGGTACCAGAGGGAGAAATCTGATACCAAAAAAACACAGAATCTAATACCAAAATTTCACAATCCGTTAAAAAAAAATAAAATAGAAATCTGATACCCAAAAACAAAGGGTTGACCGAAAATCCAAGGTGCTCCGATGGTGGTTTTGTTCAGATGGATTTGAAGGTCTCGCCGAGTAGAACAACATTCCCTTCTGGTTTTGAGATCGAATAACATTCCCTCCAACTAATTAGTAAAACCTAAACATATTTATTTTATACTTAAGTTTTAAAAAAAAATACAATTAAAAACAAAATTTAGATAACAACAACATTTAAAAAAACGGTTTTTTAAAATAAAAAAAATTAAATTTTCAATTTAATAAATTTATATATCTTCAAACTGTCCAAAATTAATTAAATAGATTAAGTTTTGCAATTATATAATTAATTTAATGCATAACCAAGTTTGGGACATCACAAGGGCAAAAGAGTCATTTGACAGCTTTTTCCATTATCTACCCCCTCTTATTTATAAAACATCCAAACAAAGTTAAAAGTTATCCCCCTGTTTAATCTTTCATCCAAACTATCTAATTTTTTTATCCCCTCCATAAATATCACATCAATGTGAGTCAACCCTCTAAAAATAATACCTCATCTTATCTTATCCCCCTGAAATTTTAGCACCATCCAATCGGGGCCTTAGTGTCAAAAAGCTAAGAGCATCTCCATTTTTTTTTTTTTTTGAAAATTGTTTGTTAAGGTGTTTTATATGACAAAAAGTGGGACCCAAATTATGTATGTTAGAGTTTTTTACGCAAAGAGCAAAAAAATTACTAGTTCATTTGACTGAAAACTAACAAATGCAAAAAAAAAAAAAAAAAATCAAGAAACCAATTTTTTCAAATTAGCCAAAGGAGGCCTTAGTTAAAGTTTAAAAAAAAATTAGCCAAATCATGCTCCCTTTTATCTCTCCTCTCTCTCCTCTTTCCCCTGCCTCTATCTGAATCCACCTACCACACTTCTCTTCTGCATATGCCCTACGGCCTACAACCCCCTCTCCCCAGTTGCGAATGCTCCTCTAGCTAATCGGGAAGGGTTGCGTTACCTAATGAACCCTAAGTGCTCAAATGGAGTGGAAAAAATGTCAAAAGTTTGTTATCTGAATTTTACATAAAAAAAAAATCGAGCCTAAACATAGTCTAAAGTGCTCAGATGCTCTTATAAGAGCTTGCTCTTTTTTCTTTTTCTTTTTTTTTGGCTCAGGAAACACCCTCCTCTCAAGCGCAGTTTTCAATAAATTTTCTCTTCAATTACTTCACTTTCATTTCTCTCTCTATCTCTCTACTCATTATTCTAAAAACCTCTCTTAAAAATCAAACCAAAATTTTGGTTAGGGGAAAGTACACATCCTTGAAGCATAACCCATTTCTTCGTTTAGGCTTCCAACACTACGGGAAATATATATATTTTTGGGTTCGCAAACACTCGAAAATGTTATACAAAATAGTTAACAAAATTTAGGCAAGTGTTAGAACACATTTATTATACACAATTTTTTTTAAAATTTTTTTTTTCGTGCTATTTCCTCATCTACTTCTTCTGAAGGTAAACAATTAAAGAGAATGGTTTTTCAATCCTTTCCTTTTCTTCCCTTGAGTTTCAAAAAGTGAAAAAATAAATAAAAATTGAAGCACTACATCGGAGCTCATTTTTTTGCAACATAAATATATTTTAAAAAATATCAACCGATAGCGAAGGAACATGATTTTAGGCATGGTAGGTGATGTTACAGAGTTTTGAAAAATGAATATCTCCTATTCCTTATCAAAGTGAACCCAAAGATATTCCACAACGTGATTGGATAGAACCGTCTTATCCCACAAAGAGGATATGAAAAGTTATAGTCCAATTAATTTTTTTGCTAGATCAACTTGCAATCACCTCCAAGGGCGGCTCCATTGGGGTTTGAGAAGGTTCAAGCGGACTCCTAAGTTAAAAGAAATGCACTAAAATTTAAATTTTTTTACTTATAATTTAATTTTTCTGTAATATTTCCAGCATTAAATCATTGATATGAAAGTCAAAGTAAATAAAAATTCTCATAGATATATGAGCAAATAGATAATATAATTAAAAAAAGAAAATAAATCATGCCTTAAATATAAATTAAAATAAATATCTTAGTTTATGAAGCGTTTTTTCTACAATTATTTTTTAATACTCAAATTTTGATATTACCCATGTTGTCAGCTTCCCTCGACCTTCTGCCACAGCACACCTCTGTTGATCACAGCTAATTTTTCAAGGATTTTACTCTTTTCTACCTGCACCGACCGTGGTGCACCGATGGCGTCGGAGACGCCGTTGTGGGTCCCAAACAATTGATCCGAACCGTTCATCCTTCTCAAAATTGAATTCCGAGTGGGTCTGGGTGGAAATAGAGGCAATCGGACGGCTTTATGAGCTAGATCCAAAATCACCCCATTTCATTCAATTTTTTTTAATGAAATGGGGGTGATTTTGGATTGAGCTCATACAGCAGTCTGATTGCCTCAATTTGCACGTAGACCCACTCAGAATTCGATTTTGAGAAGGATGAACGGCTCGGATCGATTGGTTGAGACCCACAACAGCGTCCCCTACGCCGTCAGTACGTGGTCGGTGCACCACGGTCGGTGCAGCTAGAAGGGTTCGATTTACAGTAGGTGTGACAGCGAGAGGGTGAGGTTGGAAAAATCGCTGTAAACCAAAACACTAGTTTTTGTCGTTTGCGGAGTTGTGATAGGCTCCCCAGACCCCAGCCAATACACAAACGCGTGAAACCCATCCCACGTTTTTCAGCTTGTATAAAAAATTTCCACTTCTGGACCATTCTTAAAGAGTAAAGAATTGATAGAGGAAGACTGAAAAAGTAGGAGTCTGAAGTTTTGAACCTTCGATCGTTTGGAAGCGATGGAGCGCTACGAAATTGTGAAAGATATAGGGTCTGGTAACTTTGGAGTCGCCAAGCTTGTCAGAGACAAGTGGACCAGAGAGCAATTTGCTGTCAAATTCATCGAGAGAGGCCAAAAGGTTAGTTCATATTGAATTTCATGGTTGTATTCTTTCTGGGTATCCATTTTTTCCATCTGGGTATTGTTTGTTTTGGGTTAATTCTGAGATTTTTTTTTTTTTTTTTTTTTTTAATTTTGCAGATTGATGAACATGTACAGAGGGAAATCATGAACCACAGGTCATTGAACCATCCCAATATAGTTAGATTCAAGGAGGTTGGTGTTTTTTTTTTCTTTTTTTTCTGGTGTGGTGATTTACCTATTTCAAGTATATTCCTGTTTTCTATTGCATTGGTGCTCAAGAATGGGGTGTTTTAGTTTAATTTTCGTGCCCTTTTATATGTATTCATGGCATCTATTTAAGTAATTTTGAACTGTCCTGTTATGGACCTCTGGTGCTTTTCGGGTATTCGGAGTGGTGATAGGAATTCTTATAGTTTGGAAATGTACTATTTCAATTTGTTTCTCAATCTTGAATTAGAAAAGAAATTGCCTTGCAGTTTACTGGAGTTGGGCTGTTCAAGGGAAATTACTAATTTTTAGTGCAATAGTTTTACCAAACAGTGTGTTTTTCCGTGGGTAAACACATAGGCCCTGTGTGGATTGCATGGGCGTTTCCAATGTGAGTAGGCTTGCTAGCCAATTAGCCATAAATCCAACCCTTACTAAGCAACCGTGCGTAATGTGGTAAGCCCGTACACAAATAACCCGATTATGGCAAGGTCACTGATCCTTTCTTTAACTCAGTGAAGAGGACTTCAATAGTTTTTGGGCCAAGAGTGACAACGTGAGAGGTTTAGATTTTGAAATTAAATGTTAGTGCAATAATATAAACTAAGTAGTAGTGCAATAATATAAACCAAAAGTACTTGGAATTTTACCTGAAGAGAGGATTGAAACCCAAGTGGGAAAAAATCGATGCTGGCACTGTGTTTGGTTGAAAGTATATTTGAATGTAAATTTTAGCTGCGAAGCATGCACAATGATTCGATCTGCACAATTGAGATGGCAGAACTCCTTTACCATCTTGCCGTGGGTCCCCCCTCGTTTTTTGATCAGTGCAGAAATTGTTAAGCTCAACCAAAGAATCAAAGTCTAGGGATAAAATCCCATTACAACACAAAAGAAAACTTACCAAAGAAAAACTGCAAACAAAACTAACCAACCACCTAAATATGACAGTTTTTAAAATCCTTTCAGATAAGCCCCAACAAGCACAGAGGGCCTTATTCTTCAAGGAAGGTTTCAAATTCCTTCTATAGCGGAGAGAATCCCGGATTTGAGAGTGGATTATGAGAGACATCTGTTCTTGATGCATAGATTTCCCTTGAAAATACTAAAGTTTCTCTCCCTCCATAAACCATAAACTGCTGCTGCAAAAGAGCACTAGACACTGATGCACCTAAGACCTTTCACCTACGACATTGGAACTAAACCATTCCAGAACATCCTCCCCATTTAATCTTGATACAAATTGACTCCTGATTGAAGCACAGCAAAGTTGCTGTATGTCAAATGTTTTAGATGGCCAAGTCAAGCAGGACATGGGGCCTAATTGACTAGATAGAGAAGATATGACATGAGGAAGTGGCTTAACCATCTCTCTGAATTTAGGCGCCAAGCACATCATTAATATCCAATTATATCTTCTGGATTTTATTCAATTCAAATTGAGAGAAATCCCCGAGCGTGTCATGACCGAATGGATAACTGCCATCTTTGCTCCTTAAAGGCACCACCTGCCACATTGCCAATGGACTGTCATTTTTATTTGTAAACTGTGAACACTGTTGCATTCGATATTGAAGGCCTAAAAATCCACTATGAATCAAAGTTTTAAAACCGGACCGGTGAGCGAACTAGAAAAGGGATCGGGTGGACGGGTCACCGTGCCTATCACAGGTTTGTTACCCGGATGGGGACAGGTTCCTTCTTTCAGGATAGTGACATAAGGTTACTTCACGTAATCTTCCTAAGGACAGGTTAGGAGTCTTATTAGAATTACATAGTCGGTTCATCCACGAACTGACTGGAATCGAACCGTGATGTCATTATTATATAAAAATAATATTAATTACTATAAAATAAATAAATTAAAATATAAAAGGCATGTATGTATGAAAAAATGTTGGGTATGTGAAATTATACTACCTCATTATTTTGGAGTGAAAAGTGAGCAATTGAGCTATTGTTCAAGAAAGGCACGTTATACAGTTGTGGAATCCCACATCGGTTGGGAAGTAAAAGGGGAGGTCATCCTAGCTGCTATAAATGCATATCAAAGCCCAAAGACTTTTCTGTTTTAATCTGTGCGCATGCGTTGTGTGCCGTGGGCCCGACAAAGGCACGTACAGCTGGTCTCCAAATAGGAACTGCTTATTTTGCTTGCCATCAGTTCAAATTTTCTTGCAACGGTTCGGCTTCCCGTGAACAGTTCACGGGTTGGCGATTCGATCCCTTTCTTTGAACGTTTTCAAAAGAGAAGCCGGTTCTTGGCATATAATGGTTTTCTGGTTGATCCGGACTGGAGCAAGGACCGGTCCGGTCCGGTTTTTGAGACATTGCTTTGAATTCTGTGGTCCCATTCGTATGCAACCAAGTGAAGCCTAAGAGCTTTGGGTGAATTATTATCATGCTTTAAATTGAATGCTGAAACACAGTAGGAACTTTCTTTTGTAGTTTGCTGGTTAGATAAGTTCTTTGTGAAGCTTGGATTTGCTGAATTGACTGATTATACTATGCAATTAAAATTCAACAGTTTAAAACAAAAGGTATAGTCAGTAAATCCTCTCCATTGCAGGTCTTACTTACACCCACTCATCTAGCAATAGTTATGGAGTATGCCGCAGGAGGAGAGCTTTTCCATAGGATATGCAATGCTGGCAGATTCAACGAGGATGAGGTAAAGTAGAAAGGGAGAAGTCGATTTGTTTAGCTGCCTAGAATACGTGGCTATTTTAGTTAAAAAGCTGAGAAAAGTCTACATGTTTGCCGAAGCTATTTTAGCTACAAAAAGTAATAAAAAAAAAAACTTTTTTTTAGCCCAAACATCATAGTTTTTTCAGCTCCATTTTTCCTCAAAAAGTCAAAGAGAAAAAAAAAAAGCTCAGATATTTTACATCCCAGAAATAGGTAGTTAGAATTTTGTGCCTCCTTGAGCCATTGGGACGGAAATAATTCATACCACGCATGTGTTTATATTGCATTTGAATTAAGTCCATCCAGTTACTCATTCTATTTGAAATGACATCCAATGATTGGATTATGGGTGTAGTATCAATATAATGTTGATACTTATTTCAGAACACATTAAATAATCATTTTCACAGTGGGATTTAATTTGTTTGTGGTAAGTCTTTTAAATCTGACGTGCATTTCTTGTTCTAAGGAGTTATATTCTCTATTCTGTCTTGCTGTTAATCTAAGACGCATTGTACATTTCCTGAATATATCAGTGTTCTAAAAGAAGGTCTGGAAGGCCGAGTACTCGCCGTCTAGGCGCTAGAAGGCCCCTTGCCGACTAACCCAACTAGACCGACTATCCCGACTAATTGCCCGACTAGGCGCCGAGTACTCGGCTCTGGAAGCTAGAAGGTGGCCCCCGCCCTAGGAGTGCCTAGCGAGTTTTAGAACCTTGGAATATATAACCTTGATACTTATTTGAGTATTTCATAGGTGTTACCTTTTTTGAGGGAGAGAGTTTTATCATATGGATCCAATGCAGTTTTCCTTGAAGTTGTCAGTTACTCTTATATTAGGTTTGAACGTATTTCATAAATATTAATTTTTGTGAGGCAGATAGTGTTTCCATGTCGATCCAATGCAATATTGATGAGAACCAGTCTCTAATCCGTTATAGTTGTCAGTAGCTGAATATAGTATGCTGAAAGTTGTATCATAATAACTTTTCTGAGGCACGTAGCTTTTCAATTTTCATTTGGATCCTATGCACTATCTGCCCTATTTCTATTTCTTGAAGTTATCAATACAACTAATACTCGGCTCCTTGTGTTGATCTGTATCAGGCGAGATTCTTTTTTCAACAGTTGATATCAGGGGTCAGCTACTGTCATTCAATGGTATTTACTTGAATCTTCCCTTCGTAAGTCAAGACTCAAGAGTAATCGAGTCTAGTGGTCTTAGTTTTAAAGAGTTTCACATGTTGCAGGAAATCTGTCATAGGGATCTTAAGCTGGAAAATACACTTTTAGATGGAAGCACAGCACCGCGTGTCAAAATATGTGATTTTGGATACTCCAAGGTAATTAATTTATCATTTACACCTAAACCCTCTTTTACTTGAGGAATCTTCTTTAAGCATTCTGCTGCCTGGTCTTGCAGTCAGCTGTATTTCATTCTCAACCAAAATCGACTGTTGGAACACCAGCCTACATTGCACCTGAGGTCTTGTCAGAAAGAGAGTACGATGGAAAGGTTATAAGAAATACCTTTATTCTATTTTCATGCACTTTGTTTTCTTCTCTCGTCGTTTAAAATGCGTTCTCGAGATCTAATCCTCAGGAACTATAGCTTGCAGATGTATGGTCTTGTGGGGTCACTTTATATGTGATGCTTTTTGGAGCATATCCATTTCAAGATCCCGCTGATCCGAACAGCTTCAGAAATACTATTCGTGTAAGATTACAAATTTCTCATTCATTATTTGTTACGCCTATTGTTTTTGTCATGTGGGGTGGTTCTGATTGTAACATTTTGGCACATGACAGCGGATACTTGATGTACATTATTCAATTCCAGATTCTGTCCGTATTTCCATAGAGTGTAGACATCTTCTATCAAGGATATTTGTGGCTAACCCTGAAAAGGTACTTTCATCTCTGATTTGATTCGACTTACTGAAGCTGCATTTGTGCCTATTACCAATGGTTCATTCAAGTCCACTGCTTCATACATGTCACACGGATGCTTCTAATTTGTCAAAGACCAAGTGGCAGACACTTGATGTGATGCTGCGTTACACTGATACTATTTGTCTAGCATGCATAGTTGAATGTGCACTCATTAAGTATGTCTACACAGTAGTATTTACTTAGAACTCCTATCCTATAAATAGAATCATTTATGTTAGTCTGTAAAGATGTTCCACAAACCTAAAGAAGTATTAAGAAACACGAAATCAGGCCATGTTCTAGTGTCCTTTGGACATGATACCTGTAGATACATACGACTCCCGACACCCACCCACATCCATTCAACATAAATCTAAACCCGATAGATGTTGCCCTCCCACCATGGGTGCTGCCAGCATTATGGTTCTCTGAAAAGCTTAATATATTTCATAAAGGAGGCATTACCAAGTTTTTATATTCTTGAGTTTCATTCTCAAACATTAATCCTATTTTGATTTTGGAAGTGATTGTACTCAATTTAATATGGAGGTTAACTTAGGCTTAATGTGCGGTCTCCACTGTTCCTTACACAGAGAATAAAAATTCCAGAAATCAAAAGACACCCATTTTTCTTAAAGAACCTGCCTGTTGAAGTGATGGAAGGGGGAACGCACCAAAGCAACGACGTGAATAATCCCTCTCAAAGCATCGAAGAGGTGCTGGCAATAATACAGGAGGCTCGGAAACCTTCTGAGGGGCTCACGGTCGGGGATAGGTTTATGGGAGGCAGCGTGGATCTGGTTGATGACTTGGATGATGATGCCGATATAGAAGATGTAGAATTAAGTGGTGAATTTGTGTGTGCAATGTAAGCTGTGTACATACCAGTTGTACTATCTGTCGTATGACCATCTGTTTGTAACTTCATATTTTTGTAATGTATTTATGCTGCGATAGAGAATGCAGAAGTGAGAGTTGGGAATTTACATCCGAAAGATCTCAATCGAAGTAAGTGATAGTTAATACTGCCTAATGTGTCTATCTGATTTTTTTTTTCCCACTCGTAAATCTTTGGTAAGAAAACATCCGTTTATTTAATTATCAAAAGAATAAGCTAATTATTGTTGGATAAATGATGCATTTGTAAGGTTGAATTGGAGGAAACATGTCTTCGAATTTGCCAGCAGGAGATGCAACCAAATGAAGCAGTACAGCACTAATTCGAGATTGTGCAGTGCAGTGACACCATGTTATTTGCTCCAGAAACCTGAAAATCACTCGTTCATTGCGCGCGCTCTCTCTCTCTCTCTCAAACCGCGGTGAAAGATGATTTCGGTTGCTCCTCCTCCGGTTTCTACCTAGGTAAACAAGCTATTGACAATGCAGTCAAGGGGGTGTTCCACTTAAAATAAAAAATAAAAAATAATAAAAAACAGTTTATTTAAAAAATCAATACAAATTATTTCTCTTACAATACATCACGTAGAAAATTGTGAAAATCAGTTCATTTTAAAAACACCCTTAGTTAAGAGTGTTATCTGATAGATGTGTAAATAAGGCTCCGTTTGTTTCGGGCGGAAAATGTTTTCTGGAAAATTTTTTCTAGAAAAAAAAATGTTTTCCAGTGTTTGGTTGTGATATGAAAACATTTTCCATTGTTTGGTAGACATGGAAAATCACTAATTGACAAACTAACCAAAATATCCTTGTAAAAATAAAAATGGTACCCATACAATATAAAGGATAAAAAATCCAAAATAACATATGCAAATGACATAAATACCCTTGTAGTATAGAAACAAAATCCAAGAGAACTCAAACAATAAACAAAAATATGTTCTGCTCACATGTCTTAACAAGCATAAATACTCCTAACAAATAAAAACTTTTTTATTTTGGAAAAAGTTTTCCATTGACTTTTCTTTTTTGTTGTACCCAAACACCGGAAAATATTTTCCGCCCGAAACAAACGGAGCCTAAAGACAAATTTCTAACAAAACCAAGTTAAAAATGGAGGCACAGAAAATTTTGCCCTCCTAAAAGAGACTACACGATCATGCTGAAAACATTTTTTGGACCTATTTTCGGTGATCTAAATCTTTGATATTTTGGAAATTTAATGAATAATGTTATGGACACTAACTAACATACTTGCTAATGTACTAGATGTACATGTGACATTCTTTTATTAGATGATCCTATCCATGTCCTTCATCGTGTGCATTTAGTGAAATAGTTTAAGTTAGTTAGTGTCTATACCATTGTTCTTAATATGAATATATGATACATCAATCTTGTTAAAGATATCAAATGTGTGATCACAGTGCAGTTGTCTTAAGATAAACGAGTTTTGATGCAGTACAACAATCTTTTTTGTCAAAAAAATTATATCCAAAATTATACTATTTTCTTTTATTTTTTTGGCCAACAAATTATCGTACTATGACTCGAGATAAGAAGTTAAATACCTTTAAAAATGTTAGAATTCCCGTAAAATTTCCCCAAAAATGTTTAGTGCAAATCTGAACCATCGTTTTATTTCCTAGACCTTTTCGGAAAACTTTTTCCGTACCCTAAATACCTCAAATACCATTTGGATCGTAGCCCAAATGCTCTCAATAGAACCTTTTAGCCCCCTTTTTTGGCCCATTAAAAGAAAACCCGAGCCCAATAAGTATAGTACAGAGACAAACCCTAGTTTGGAAGTGAGAGAGCAGCGGCCGAAACCCTAGGGCAGAATTAAGGGTGAGCAAAATATCAAACCGCGAATCCAGTTCAAACGAATCAAAACCGAATGGTTTGGTTTGATTTTTTTAGTAATGTGATTTGGTCGCGGTTTCTAAAAATTAGAACTGTGTTAAATGGCTTAGTCTATAAATTTACATTGACGGTTCTTGTTCCAAACCGATCTAAACCGCGTACTATATACATGTAGAATATTTTTAGATACACTAAATAAATATTTCCCATAGTCAATAAATTTCCTAATCGAATGCACCATTCCACCACCCTATTCTTCTACTTCTAAGGGGGTGTTTTCCAAATAATTTTATGAGATAAAATCAAGTTTTTATGGAGGTGTGATAAAATCACATTTTCTTCCCAAGTGATAAAATCTTGTTTTGATAAACTCCACCCAATACCCTTATTTGATAAGATCGAATTTTGCTTTTATGATTTGAGGATCCTGAATTTTATCTAGACTAGATTTTATCTCATAAAATTATTTAGAAACCTCTCCTAACATTAATTCTTGAACTTATATATCTAAATAACCTATTCCTATAATTTCAATACCCTAACAGTTTGAGCTTAATCAATTTATTTCCTAGTCTTTTTCCTTAGGTAACTAATTTCCTAATTTAATACTCTATTCCATGGCCTTATTCCTTCACTACTTACTCTTATTCTACTCTTTTTTAGTTGGTTACTTTAAGTAATTTTTTTAAAGAGAACTTTAAATAGCTTATAGAGACGATACCTCAATTTCAAGCGAACCATGGATCAAAACTGAAACCGAACTGCTTTTTTATGGTTTGGATTGGTTTGGTTCAATGAATCATATGAGTTGGTTTGGTTATCCAAATTCATAATCCGTAAGTAATGGTTTGATTCTTGGTTTACTATAAAACTGGACCAATACGGTCAATGCTCACTCCGAGCAGAGACCCCTCTCATGTCTTCTCATTTTCTGCCGACTTTAACTAGGGGGTGTTCCACTAACAAAAAAAACACTTTTTTTTTCGAAAACCAAGGTCATCCTTTCACAATACCTTACATAAAAAACCGTAAAAAAGTCAATTCATTCTGGGTCAATTTATTCTAAAAACGCATCAGCAGAACACCGGCCCATTAAACCGTTTTACGTTTTTTTTAAAACTTTATTAATTAAAACGTGCTATTTTCAACTTTATTCCAAAACTACGTGAAAATGTGTTTACGCATCACGCTTTCTGGGTTGGTTAAGATGGATTAACTAAAAAATTAAGTTAATTCAAAAACGTGTTTCAAAAACACGCTTAGATTTGAAAACGTGTTTAGAAAACACGCTTTCATCTTCCCAAAAAAAAAAAAAAGAGGCTTTCTTCCTCCAAAGTCCAAAGTATACAGAAGACTGACCGTAACTCGTTTTTAATTAATAAAGTTAAAAAAAAAAAGGTAAAACGGTTAATTGGCCCGGAACACCCCCTTAAATCTGCTCGAAACCACTTGGCTGAAGCCGAATCCCGAATCCTCGTTCGATCCAAGATGAAGGTAGATCTTTTACACAGTCTCCGTTTAGCATTTCCTCTTGATTCTATCAATTTCTCACCTCATTATACTTTCTCTATGTATGTCTCGCTGTTTCTCATAATCATACACTTATGCATTGGCTTATGTTTCGCAGCTCAATATCGCTAATCCGACAACCGGTTGCCAGAAGAAGGTCGAAATCGACGATGATCAGAAGCTGTAAGTTGAACTCCGTTGAATCGCTTTCTTCTTGTTTTCGCAGCTGTTTAATGTTTACTTTGTTGATTTTATCTGTAGTTCTACCAAAAATCTGTTTGTTTGATCAGTTATGTGTGTGTGTGTATTGGGGAGGGGATGGGTCGGTATTTTCCTTAATTCTTAAGAACTCATTTGCTGGATTATTTGTGCCCTTGTGCGTCACAAGAAACATTTGCCGTATATTGAAATCCGCAAATGTATACGACAGGAAGAATGTGTCACTTCAAGGTGTTGGATTGGGGGTTATGATTTGATTGAGCTTTAGAGCTATATTGAGCTAGTTCACCTCCAAATCCGGAAACTTTTGTGCATATTTTTGTCGAAGTTCGACTTGCACATGCATCGCGTGTGCCCCGGCCTCTAGTGACTTAAGAATGGCACCTGAACATGTTTTGTGTGGACAGTTGAACTAATAGTTATCATCTTCATGTTGTCATCCCATCCAAATCCAGATCTATCTCGAAGTTGATCTATGATACCCCATGCAGTTTTCCCAGTTCTAAGATGATGTTCAATGTGATCTGATGAACATTCAACTTGGAATTTTTGAAATATGACAATTGACATCCGATTGAACGAGCTTGTTCCAAAAGTGTTGTTAGGTCTATTTCCAATTTTCACCTCATCAGCAAGACCTTCCAACAACACATGCTCGATGGGTTTTACCTTACCTGTAAAATTCAATTATGAATATCTGTTGTCATTACTTACCGCTAACCAGGGATAAAATCTCCGATTGTTACTTATCTCTGAGGGAGTGGAACCACTTGGTAGTCCAACAAGCTCTGGATATAACTTCAAAATCACGCTCAACACAATCAAAAAGTATTGGTGTATGTTTCAGTCAACTGATGAAAGCGTGAACCAATCTCCCATAATCTCACATTATGTCCAACTATATGTAGAAAATCATCACTTGCTCTCTCATTGTCATGTGAATTGTGGGTTGTGAAACCCTTTATCAGTCAGAGTCTCACATAGCTTTGAAAAAACCAAAGGACTCATTCGTATCTGACCTATGCAGTGTTTAATACTAGCATACAAAATGCTATTTATAAAGCTCTCCCCCTCTTGATCTCTATTGACATGAGGTGCCCTAGGTATATCAGGGATAAGGGCCCTATTCCTACAGCTTAAAATGTCAAGGACTGCAACACCAGTAGCTATTACTGAAGCGGTGGCTCCGATTACTGCAACTTTAGTTATATTCACATCATTTCGATCATTAGCCATTTATATAAAGATTAGAATTAGAGCACAATTTTAGGGGCTAAGTATTGAACATCACATATACATTTCAAAATACCTTAACTTACCCTAATAATCCCCTAACAGAAATTCTCTAATGCATATAATTATTTTGTATTATTCTCTTTTGTGAATAATTATCCTTGATTGCGTTCAGAAACAAAAAAGAAAGGTGAAGAACAATCTCCTTATAAGTCATACTGGAAAAAAAAATCTCCTTATAAGTCATATTTGCCCCCACTAATGCAATATTCTAGGTCCACGTTCTATACCCCACTTGAAGGTCCATGTAAAAACAGATTTCTGCTTTTGGGGCAGTAGCATGGCAATCCTTTGCACGAAACCCCACGAAGATACTATCAAATAGTTCAAATACCACTCGAGAAACCTTCTAAAGTTGTGGGGGAATATAGAACTCTACAATTGGATGCAATATTTTGGCGTTTCAATGATTCACTTGGAAAGCCCCATATTGAGGAGTGACTGCACAACATATAAAGCTGTAACTCAACTGAAGTCGAACAGATGGCAGGATCTTGACTTGGTTTTTTCTTTTCTCTGTAATGGATTGGTTTGCTGTGGTGGATTAAGCACATACTAATGGTAGTAGTTGATAGCATAGTATCTAGTAATAAGTATGTTCAAGCATGTTGCTTTCTGGCCCTGTTTGTTGCAACTTTTTATTTTAATGCTGGCAGTTTGCAACTGTGTGTTATTGCAACTTCTCCTTACAAGTTATAACCATACAATTACCATCTTTTTAGCATAAAGTAAACTGTTTCAAATAGAGCTTCTGTAATTTGTATATGGTTTTTCATGTTGAGAATTCAAGATCATACTTTTTCTCATCTTGATCTCGTATATATCTATCCGTATTTTGGCAGGTGTTGATGTCCTGTCATTTGCTTTTATCTTCTTTTTCGTTTATAGTTCATAGTTGTCCTGCTGGAGTTGGCCAAAGTTCGAGACTACAGTGTAATGCAATTCCTGTTATCGTTATAGATGGCTGTATTTCTTGTTATTTCTATATTCTAGGATAAAATATTGGTTGGTTTCATTTGGATTGCTTGTGCATTGAGCTGTGTTTGAATTAGGTCAAGATCATATTTTTTAGGAGACCGTAAGCCATATATAGAAGATGTTACTTCTTTACCTGCGTGTCTGGCATGTGCACACCAGGAAACAATTATTGGTTTCCTTTTTCTTGTTTGAAATGCAGTGCTTGCATGGTTTAAACTTGGCCCCAAAGAATTACTCATAAGTAGTATTATTTTACCCAGAATTTCTCTCCTTCACCGTTAATAGTGTTTTATATTATCATTTCGTTGTTGTTTTAGGTTTCTCTGAAAGGAGTGGAAGTCCACGATGCTACAAAATGTTCCTCACCAAATGGTACAATCACCAGCCAGGCTAGGCCTGCCAAATCCAAATTCACCCTCTCTACAAAACCCAACCCCTCCTAAATTTTCCTCCCAACTCCCACAATCTCATCACACCAATCAGCAATCAAATCCATTAACTGCCACAACAACCTCCTCAACCCTACTTCCTCTGCTTCCGCCTCTGTCTAGAGCCCAATGTCTTCTCCTTCAAATGTCCTCGCTCGCATCCCGAGTATTTGAAGTCTCACCAAATCGGTCTCACTGGCTTAGTGCCTTCCGAGGCTCCTTTCCTACCTTTCTATCACCCCAAACCCCGTCCGTAACCCAAATTCTGCCAGACTCCTCTCCTTCCTCCACCAAAGAAATCCTCTCCCTTTTCACATCCCTCCAAACTCAGCTTTTTGAAGCCGTTGCGGAACTCCAAGAAATTCTTGACCTTCAAGATTCTAAGCAGAAAGTCGCCCGCGAAATCCAGTCTAAAGATACTGCGATGCTTTCCTTTGCTAACAAACTCAAAGAAGCCGAACGGGTTCTTGACGTCCTCGTCGATGATTATTCCGATTATCGCCGCCCCAAAAGATCGAAATCAGAAGATAACGCAGACAATTCTTCTACTACGTCTATTTCTACTCGGTTGAATTTACCAGACATTTTGTCGTATGCCCACAGGATAAGTTACACTACATTCGCACCTCCAGAATTCGGTGCCGGACAGGTTCCTTTGCGTGGTGCCCTCCCGCCTGCCCCACAGGAGGAACAAATGCGCTCCTCTCAGTTGTATGCATTTGCCGATCTTGATATTGGTTTACCTAAATCGGCGGAAATGAAGGAGAAAACAATCGAGCCATTGTTTGAGGGTCCACCTGCACAACCGGAGGATTCCAATCTGCTGGCCAATCTTTCTGCAATTCCGGGGCTTGTTCCTCCAAACATTGTAGTTCCATCTGGGTGGAAGCCTGGTATGCCTGTGGAATTGCCAAGTGATTTGCCCATTGTACCCCCGCCTGGATGGAAGCCCGGAGACCCAGTTCCATTGCCACCATTGGGTTCCCTCTCCGTTCCTGGTAGAGTTGAGGAGCAACCGCCTAGGCCAATTCCCGCTCAAGGATTACCTAAAGCACCGGAGACAATCCAAGTTCGGCACGTTCAGCTTGATATTGATGATGATAGTAGTGATTACAGTAGTGACATGGGGAGCTCAGATGATGAAGATTGATAGTTGGCTGTGTTTATGTTCGAGTTTCCCTGATATCTTTGTAGTAAATTTGGTTTGTAGGGACACTGGAAGATGGGCTTGTTCTAACTTTGTTTGACTGTGCTATTCTTATGGATCAATATGCTTGATTAGTTATCTCGTACCCGTATGAAATCCTAGAATCAGAGTTCTTGTTTTGATTTGAGCTGTATAATTTGAACAGCAGGTTACGACGAGTTGTACCGAGCTGTGATTTGCTACTGATAGCAGGTTTTATTGTGAATACTGAATAGGGTCATGATTAGGTATTTAACTGGTGGTGTTAATTCTTTGTTTCCAGGAGCTACGTACAACATTTTCGTCTCATGACCAGGTGCTGTAACTAACCTGTTTTTTGTATGCATCTAAAGAGTGAGTGAAACTTTTAATCTGCGTGTAACTCCAAATTCAGATAATTAAGGTCTGTTGAACTTGGTGTAAGCTAAAATTACTCACAGCCTGGTATAGTCTGTAAATCCTCTCCATTGCCTGGTCTTGCAGTCAGCTGTATATTTCATTCTCAACCAAAATCGACTGTTGGAACACCGGCCTACATTGCACCTGAGGTCTTGTCAAAAAGAGAATACGATGGAAAGGTTATAAGAAATACCTTTATTCTATTTTCATGCACTTCGTTTCTTCTCACGTTGCTTAAAATGCGTTCTCTAGATCTAATCCTGAGGAACTATAGCTTGCAGATAGATGTATGGTCTTGTGGGGTCACTTTATATATGTGATGCTTTTTGGAGCATATCATATCCATTTCAAGATCCCGCTGATCCGAACAACTTCAGAAATACTATTTGTGTAAGATTACAAATTTCTCATTCGTTATTTGTTACGCCTATTGTTTTTTGTCATGTGGGGTGGTTCTGATTGTAAAATTTTGGCACATGACAGCGGATACTTGATGTACATTATTCAAATCCAGATTCTGTCCGTATTTCCATAGAGTGTAGACATCTTCTATCAAGGATATTAATTTGTGGGTAACCCTGAAAAGGTACTTTCATCTCTGATTTGATTCTGGATTTTAATTACTGAAGCTGCATTTGTGCCTAGCTAATACTGATGTTTCATTCAAGTCCACTACATGATACACATGTCGCACGGATGCTTCTAATTTGTCAAGGACCGAGTGGCAGACTGACACTTGATACTTGATGTGATGGTGTGTTACACTGATATTCATTAAGTATGTCTGCGCGCGCAGTAGTTTACTTAAAACTCCTATCCGATAAATAGAATCATTTGTGTTATTCTGTAAATTAAGATGTTCCAATTAAAAACCTAGAGAAAGTATTTTAGAAACACGAAATCGAGCCATGTTCTAGTGTCCTCCTTTGGATATGATAGTTAGATGAGTATGACACTAGCCTTTAGATACATAACGACACCCGACACCCGCCCACATCCATATAACATAAATCTAGACCTGGTAGATGTTGCCTTCCCACCATAGGTGCCGCCAGCATTATGGTTCTTTTCATTCAGAAAAGCTTAATATTTATTTCATAAAGGAGCTGGCGTTATCAAGTTTTTTATATTCTCCTTGGCACAGTTTCATTCTCAAACATTAATCCTGTTTTGATTTTGGAAGTGATTGTGCTCATTAAAATAATCGAGGTGAACTTAGTCTCAATATGCGGTTTCCACTGTTCCTTACGCAGAGAATAAAAATTCCAGAAATCAAAAGAACCTCCATATTGAAGTGATGGAAGGAGGAACGTACCAAAGCAACGACGTGAATTATCCCTCTCAAAGCATCGAAGAGGTGCTGGCAATATATAATACAGGAGGCTCGGAAACCTTCTGAGGGGCCCGGCCCACGGTCGAGGATAGGTTTATGGGAGGCAGCGTGGATCTGGTTGATGACTTGGATGATGATGCCGATATAGAAGATGTAGAATTAAGTGGTGAATTTGTGTGTTCAGTGTAAGCTGTGCACATACCAGTTGTACAATTCATGAGGTATTCACTTCCACTACCATGACTCCGGCCACGAGCATTCTGCGAAGGAGACGAAGAGTATTTTGTGTATCTGTTGTAGATGTTTGAAACTTCGTATTTTCGTTATGTATTTTGCTTTATGCTTTGCGATAGAGTATACAGAAGTGATAGTTGGGAATTTACGTCCAAAAGATCTCAGTCGAAGATGCAACAAAATGAAGCAGTACAGTACTAATACGTGAATGTGCAGTGCCGTGTAGTGACACCATGTTACTATTTGTTACGGAAACCTGAAAATCACTTGTTCATTGCGTGCTCTCTCTCTCTTCCTCTCTCTCAAACTGCGGTGAAAGATAATTTTGGTTGCTCCTCCTCCGGTTTCTACCAAGAGAATCAAAGCTAGTGACAAAATGCAGTTAAGAAGCTTATTAAGAGTGTGTATCAGGTAGATGCGTAAACAAAGACAAATTTCTAGCAAAACCAAATAAAACATGAAGGACATAAGTTTTACTAGACGTCATGATAATAATTGGTTTTTGGGAAATTACTCGTGGTTATTAAAAACATATTTTCAAGGATACGCAGTCATAATAACGACCATTTTGCAATTCGACTTATCAATTTTACGCCGTTATAATATTAGAAATTTCGTCCTAAAAGAGACTGGACGATCATGCTGACAGCATTTTTGGACCTGTTTTCATGATCTAAATCTTTGATTATATTGGAAATTTAATCGAGCAATAATGCTATGGACACTAACCAAAATACTTACTAATATACTAAATGTGCATGTGGAGTTCTTTAATTGGATGAGTCTATCCATGTACGACATCGTGTACATTTAGTGAAATAGTTTATAAATTACTAGTATTTAGTGTCTATAACATTGTTAATCAATACATCAATCCCGTTACAGATATCAAATCGGTGATAACAATGCAATTGTCTTAAAATAAATGACTTTTGATACACCACAACAATTTTTTATCAAAAAAATATATCAACAATTTTTTTTTATCAAAAACATATATTCCAAAAATATATTTACTTTTATTTTTTGGCCAACAAATTATAGTACTATTACTCAAGATAATAAGTAATATAGGAAGTGTAAATTTAGGGATTAGTTTATTAAAAGGGACGAAGATAATGGCGGGAATTAAAGGATTGGTTTTATCCCCAATTCCGTTAATTGCAATCCAGGACCTCCTAAATTTGAAATTGGTCATGTCTGCCTCCTATTATTAGCAACATTTAATTTAGTTCTCAAACCGATTTTCTGTTAAAGGGCAATTTAGGGTTTATTTGAATCTCGGGATGGAAACATAATTCCTAAAAACACTCAGAATGATTTTCTAATTCTAAGTGAATAAAAAGATGATTATTTAAGTGCCCCAAGTTAAATACCATAAAGATTGTTAGGATTCAAGAAATTTTTTCTCAAAATTATCCGGTGCGAATCTGAACCATTACGAACCATTTGTATCTCTTTCCTAGACATTTTCCGGAAAACTTTTCCTACCCTAAATATCCTCAAATACCATTCGGATAGTAGCCCAAATTCTCTCAATAGAACCTTTTGGCTCCCTTTTTTTGGCCCATTAAAAGAAAACCCGAGCCCTATAAGTACAGTACAGAGACCGAAACCCTAGTTTGGAAGTGAGAGAGCAGTGGCCGGAACCCTAGAGCAGAGCAGAGACCCCTCTCATGTCTTGTCATTTCTGCCGACTTTAACTGAATCTGCTCGAAACCACTTGGCTGAAGCCGAATCCTCGTTCGATCCAAGATGAAGGTAGATCTTTTACACAGTCTCCGTTTAGCATTTCCTCTTGATTCTATCAATTTCTCACCACATTATACTTTCTCTATCTATGTGACGCTCGTTCTCATAAGCATACGCTTTTGTTTCGGTTTATGTTTCGCAGCTCAATATCGCTAATCCGACGACCGGTTGCCAGAAGAAGATCGAAATCGACGATGATCAGAAGCTGTAAGTTGATATCCGTTGAATCGCTTTCACTTTGTTGATTTTATCGTTAGTTCTACCAAAAATCTGTTTGTTTGATCAGTCCTGTGTCTGTGTGTGTATTGGGGAGGGGATGGGTCGGTATTTTGCTTAATTCTTAAGAATGCATTCGCTGGATTATTTGTGGCCTTGTGTGTCACCAGAAACATTCGCGGTATATTGAAATCCGCAAATGTATACGACAGGAAGAATGGGTCACTTTTCAAGGTGTTGGATTGGGGATTATGATTTGATTGAGCTTTAGAGCTATATAGAGGTAGTTCACCTCCAAATCTAAATATGAGAATGAACTCATTTCGAACGAAATTATTGTTTCTTTTTTTTCTGGTATTTGGTATGGAGAAAACAACTCAACGGAAACCTTTGTGTTTAATTTAAAAAGTTGATTTTGGATTCAGATGTTTTACCTTTTTATATGTGGAAAATGTTTTCCACCCCGCTACTGCTATATCTACCTCACCTCGCTGCCCTTCTTGCTGTGCTACCCTGCCTATCCACCACCACACCTGTAGGCAATACGGTCCTGACATATAGTCTAGTGAGAGAGCAAAATATAACAAGTAAAATTTGGCTCGATAGTTTTTGTCTGCATTATGCAAAATACAACTGATCCGGAATTTTTCACTTACGGCTCTTAGGTGATGATCCATGTTTTTTCCCTCCCTATGATGTAGCCTATCCTCCATATATTTGAGGGTGTATATAATATTTTGAGCTTGGTACGATTTGGTATGGCTAATTTTGAAAGTCTCTTTCGAACAGAACTAGGCCTTTTTTCAGAGAATGTTGGATATCATTTCCTGTGAACATTTTCTGCCTAACCAATCAGTGTGCTAACTTCAAAGGGCTGCTCATTGTGATGGTCCAAGTATAGATTAGAGTTTATCACACATTTCATGTTTCAAGTTTTCAACTGTTTCTTACTGGTAGATAGCCTGCTCCCATTTCAAACCTCTTCAATCATATTTCGGGCTGCCTTGGGACCATGAATGATGTAAACCTAGAGTGTCTCTGGTACGAGATAGATTTAAATCATGGATTTGCAATCAGGATGGTGCAATCAAAACGGGAGCTAGGAGAAAATTGAAATAGCACATCCTTAATATCATGGAATATGAGTGTATCCGAGTTTGTCTAATAAATATTCTTTCCTTATGAGATACCAAAATTGTTGACCTTTTACTTCCACACTTGTTTTAACTGCATAGCCGAGCTTTGTATGACAAGAGGATCTCACAAGAGGTTAGCGGAGATTCCCTTGGGGAGGTAAGCACTTGCACTCCTACATCTGTCTGTTAATTATATTCTCTGTGTTAATGATTACTTCAAGGCTTTTTTTTTCTCGTTTGGTTTAATAGGAGTTTAAGGGCTATGTTTTCAAGATTATGGGAGGATGTGACAAGCAAGGATTCCCCATGAAACAGGGAGTGTTGACACCTGGTCGTGCCCGTCTCTTGCTCGTTCGAGGTGGGATTAATATTCTGTTGGTCACAACTGTTTTGTGCATCATGATTTTTCTAGAAGGATATTTTGCATTTGCTACAGGATACTGATCTGGAACATTTTAATTTTGATTGGCCAGGTACTTCGTGCTTTCGTGGACATGGAAGGCGCAACGGAGAGAGGAGGAGGAAGACTGTTCGTGGGTGCATTGTGAGCCCAGACCTTTCTGTTCTGAACTTGGTTATTGTGAAGAAAGGAGATAGTGAACTTCCCGGCCTGACTGACACTGAGAAACCAAGGATGAGGGGTCCCAAGAGGGCATCAAAAATCCGTAAACTCTTCAATCTCTCCAAGGAAGATGATGTTCGAAAGTATGTGAACACGTATCGCCGAACGTTCACTAACAAAGCTGGTACGTTTAAAATATTTTTAATCATTTAAAAAGCTACAAGTGATTCACTAGGAAATGAAGTTGGGTTTTTCCATTTTTTCCTATTAGGAACTGTATTATTGTGGTGCTTTGACCCAGATTTTATAGATGGACCTTTACTGTGCTTTTAGACCATAGTGGTAAACCACATAAAGGCTGCACCTGTTTTCCTGATAACTGCACCAGTATCCCTATGGGTAAAATTAACTTGGATTGACCTCAGAAAATCGTACCTGTTCCCCGAAAACTATTTAATACCCGCATTATCTTTGAATTTTCAAATCACTCTCTGTTTATTCTTGATACCAAAACCTTGCCATGTTTAATGTGAATAAATGTGTTGGTTGTAACTTGAATGTGAGAATTAGGGCCTTTCGTTCATTTTGGTAGATTAAGAATGCTTTAGGTAGCTCAGTTTTGCTTCTAATTTGTTTGTAGTGACTGTGGCCAAGTGCTATCTGATAGAGCTGGACCAGTGCTACAATTAATTGGTGCCCCTCTTAAGTACTTGAATCCGCCACCAGATGTTAAGCCCTTGTTACCTCTAATTTTTTCCTGACTCTAGTTGGTTGATCTGCAATATGACGCATGGAAATGATGTTTTGATTTACATCCTGTGTCCTTGAGTTAGATGCGTTGTTAGATATTGTGTTGAACTCCGTAGAGATGATTGTTCTCTAATTTCGTTCTGTTCACTAGTCTCTTTATGTGGAAACCATTGTCGTCTTCAGATAAAGTGATCTGAAGACGAGGTCAATTTTGTTTTGTTTGTAACAGTGTTTGTATCCCATTCGTAATTGGCAGGGAAAAAGATCAGTAAAGCACCTAAGATACAGAGATTGGTTACTCCATTGACTTTACAGAGGAAACGAGCTAGAATTGCAGATAAGAAGAAGAGGATTGTGAAGGCCAAGACTGAGGCGGCTGAGTACCAGAAACTCCTTGCTTCCAGATTGAAGGAACAGAGAGAGAAGAGGAGTGAGAGCTTAGCCAAGAAGAGATCCAGGCTCTCCGCCGCATCAAAGCCATCTGTTGTTGCTTAATGCCATGCTATCAGAAAGAAGCTGCAATTTTGTTGTGTTGGGGTTGATTTCTTTTCGATATGAATTGGGGTAAAGACCAAATTACCTTGAGTCCATTTTTTTAGATATTTATGGTTCTTCGGACTTTTTATTGTCCTACTTCAAAATTCTAAATGTTGAGGATCTTAATTTGTTTAGCTGTTTTTCATCAGACTATAAGAGGCTTTTTGAGAATTTTCGCATAGCTTTTCGCAATTTACATTTCAATGTCCGTCAATAAACAAATCGCGTTTGTAAGAGCACAGCAGCCTGCTCTGCCTTGGTGCACAACAGGGTGCCGCGTCTAACATCAATCCAAATTGAAAAAAAAAAATTGTTCACCCTGACTGACAGTTGCTATGGTTCTACCGAATATTCCATAGGGAGCTTTTATGGTCACGTCCAAGGGGAGTTGCTACGTTGGTTGCCCATTTCCACCCTTTTTGCAGATAAAAAAAAAACTCAACACTTCAGGGCCAGAACGTAAATTTAGAAGTTCGCAGCATATAATCGAACTCCTAAATCCCTCCATGTTTAGGATCATGTGGATTAATAGTTAGGGACGGAGCCAGGGTTTTACTTTTGTGGTGGCGAAAATATGTACTTAAAAAATAAAAAGACAAACTGCAATATGAATATATTCATCCACTCTTCGAAAAACTATAACATAAAAGCATTAATCAACGATATTTGTCATATGCACGTAAAGTACCAAAAAAGAGTAACTTTTGTTTAATCTAGTGGTGGCACGTCCATATAATTCAGGGTTAAAAATTTATTTCCTATATAATTGCATTTTTTGAATAGTTAATCTTTCTCTACCAACTTTGTGTCCAGTGTTATTGCGTTCTCATGCCTACCCACAGAAGCGAAGGCAGCTTCCATTTATGAATACAAGTATATGGTTCTTACATTACACAACCTGAATACAAGTTAGTCCGATTATGTTCGTAGCCTGATAAATGGGTAAATCTACAGCCCTCATGGATTCATCTTAACTGTTTTATGCCTTCAATGCTAGGGATATCGTTCACCAACGATAAATAAACCAAGCTACTCGAGTTTGAGCTCGTGTTCATTCCTTAAAAAGCAAGTTCAAGATCCGTTTGCTACAATAACAGGCAAAACTTAAATATTTTTTTTGAAGCCCGTTAAGATTTCAAACCAAGCTCAAACAAGCTACTACGTAGTTGGCTCGTCTGGTTTATGACGTATAAAAAAATTCAAGCTACTGGAGATTGGGGCTCGTGTTTAACTCGATTGAAGCAATGATTTTATAGTGGAACTTAACCCATTACATAAATTTCTGCGGAAAAGAACCTTTTTTGGGTGGTCAATGCTTCATTTTATAACCGACCAAAGAATAACGGATAAGCCCCGCTCCACATAAAAGTTGTACCAAGAAAAGCCTACAACAAACATCAAAACATCAAATAACTAATAAATGGACAGAATCCTCCAGTACTCTAGGAGCCTGTTTGTTAGCCGAATTAGCTTTGGGGCTTAAATAAGAAAGACAAATATGAGTAGGACATGGTAGAAGTGTGAATTAATTAAGAAGGGGAGATTATTTTATACTTGGTTTGGTTGGTTGTTTGTACGCGTGGATAAAATTTGGGGTGATGAAAAAATGTAACAAGTTACTTGCTTACCCTTCAAAATTCATTTTCATACCTAAGTTTGAAGTTGGGAGAGATAATTGAGTAATTAGAGAAGCGGGACTAATTATAAATGTGGTTAAGAGTGACCATAAACAATCCTGCTGTAGGGGATTAGATAATCCACAGAATTAAATAGTCCAAGCGTGTATGCTTCAATTAATCTGGCTAACAAATAGGCTCTAAAAATGTTCCAAAGATGACACAGGATTTCGTTCTCAACTGAGTTTGAGAAATGCTTCCATAGACAAGTTCGAGGCCTAATGTTTTCTTCAATACTGGCTAAAACCCCACAGGGACTCTTAGAATTACCCCCAAAGAGTGGCATAGACCCTTGAGATCCTCTCGAGCCAAATATGATACACCCCTGCAGCTGACAGCAGCTTGAATAATAACCCAAGTGTTTGAATGTTTTCCTCTGAACCTGGAATTTGTGTGCAGAATGGTCAGGTGATCAAAAGAACATAAACCCAGATCGATTTTGTATGCAATTGGCCCTTGGGCAGAAAATCTGGATCTAAGCTTGTTGTAATTTGGATCAAATCGATATCCATAATGGACATCGGTGACGATCGAGAAGGAGATTTGAAGTGTGAAAGATTTTCAGTGATGCGAAGAAGAAGAAGAAGAAGAAGAAGAAGAAGAAGAGGAAGAAGAAGAAGAAGAAGAGTTGGGAGCTTTAGAGACAGAAACAGCTTGCGAGTCCCACATCGACCAAAAGAGGCATGAGGAGAGAGAAAGAAGAGTATAAAATCGGTTGGCCAGTACACTTATCAAATCACACAGCCGCGCGGTGAGCACAAAGCGAACTATTCTTTCGCCTTTTACTAAAGAATACCGTGTGCTCGCCGCAAATAGCGGCATACGCCATTTTTTGGAGGGTCTTCTCTTTGTAGGGAAGCCCCAACCAATTCTCAGTTAAAGATTTTAGCTCCCAAGTAAATCTAAACAAAGCTTAGATCTAGTGCGTGTGGCTGTAAAAGTGTTTCGGTTGGGAGTGTTCGGGTTTATTTTACGTGCTCTTCAATTAGTTCCTTCTTCAATCTGGTCCAAGCTAGAACCAAGAATTCACAAGAAATTATTGTCCCTGTTTGCACTTATAAGTTGAATTGTTTATTTATTTCTTTAATAAATGTCTTTTTACTAGAAATCTTGCATGATAATTTATTAAACTTTTCCAACTTATTTCACTTAAAAAAGTAAAATTATTTTAAGTTTTATTTTATCCGAAAATTATCTTAAGCTTTAATTTGTAACTTTTCGACTTATTAGGAGCTGTAAAAGCAGATTTGACAAAAATAAAAAAATCATTAATTGAAGAATATTTTTTATAGAATGGTTAAGGACAAGAAAAACATTCGGTCGATAATAAGCAATTGTGCAGCTTGCTAAACCAGACAGTGTGAACCTTTTCTAACTCTTAAAAAACTGCACTAAATATATTTATTAACTTAATCTTAAGTCTACTAAACAAATAAGGAAGAAAATCAAAATCTATAAACCTAATGTATATATAGGTAGCTAATAGCTGACATGATAGTAAACATTTTTGGTAGGTTCTCTTGAACAAGGCTTTTGCTTTTGAAGAGACCTATTAATTTGGCTAGCATTGTATTTGTGATATTGGTAGATAGATATGGGACTAGAGAATTAGGTAGAATGTGAATACATTTTGAGAGCAGCTTAAATTGATAAGCATCTATGGAGCATTTCTGTTGCATAACTTACTAAGGCCAAGTTCCAACACTTTTCTCCACCACAAATTCATTCGGGTCCCAAGCCTACGTGTAAGAACTCTACATAAATCTATAGTAAAAAAGAGTGTTGAGACATCACGTGGCGGTGCCCCAAAAAGGCTGCTGGATAATTTTACTCCATAACACAAAGACCATGACACAAGAATCAGCCCTAGCTGTCAAAGGTTTGGATACCTAACACGTCACAATCTCTCTCTTATTAACTCTCCACGTCACAATAATTTGTTTTTCAAGATTAATAAATTCTTTACTTAGCAAAAAAAATAAAAACCTCTAGTCTTTTTGGCATTCCAAGTTTCCAACCCAGTATATCAGAGATTCAAATAACAATATATTTTATTTAAAAAGTGCACTACGAATAATACTCTATTACTATTCGCTCACGGTCTAATCACAAATTTATGTTTTTATTTTTAGAGAAATTTAAATGGGCATGGGGATCCTACTCAAGTCCCATCCTGGTGGATTTGAATACATATGTTTATATCTCAACATTTGGATAATCGGACCATTATGCCCTTATTAAAGCCATTAATAGTATATATTATTAAAATTGACTAATTATATTTTTCTTAATTAGTTATAAATATACTCCAGATTCCCACTCACCACCTCCCCAAATTTCATTGCTCAAATTGAATTATCATTATGGACTTTAATTTTACTCATGTTTATTCCAGAATTAGGCTTGTCTAGAATAGTCACTGTTTAAAACAAATGATTGCAAGTCTTACCTGGGTTTCAAAAATAGTGATTACAACCGCACAAATCGTAGACGTCGCAGAGAAAAACACTCTCAAGAAATAGAAATAAGAAATAGAAATTTTGATTTGTGATAAATTGAAAAACTAACAACTTGTATGCTTTTCGACGGTAAATATGATTTTAAACTGAACTACCTATTTATTAATATACCATTTTCAATCAATGTTTTGAGACCATTGATCAATGTTTTACGATCTAAAAAATCGAGTTTGAAAGGGTCTCCAAACAAATATATGATTTTGAGGTGATTTGCTCCCTAATTTTTTGGGCATAGAGGGAAACCAGTTCCCACCGAAAAATTCTTTCCCATGGAATAGGGCCTAACAAAGAAAAACGACTTTCTTGTTCTCTCACTCACTCACTCACTCACTCTCTCTCTCTCTCATCCTTGATTCGTCCACAATTATAAATCTTACAACTTGATTCTTGTGTTACAAACCATAACTCAAATTCTCATGACATGAGGCTCCTTTTCTTCTGTATCGTAGCGAAATCTGGCATTGGGTACATTCGTTTAATCATGCTTTATGTACTAGGCTCTAGCATCGCTCCAAGAAATGAAGCTCTAAGAAGGGATGGTGTTTATCGGAGCTAAAAAAGGTACGTCCCTATCAAGCATCGCACCACGAAAAGTGCGCCATTACACGGGGTCATCTGATTAAATGTGTGCCCTTACACAGCGTCATTTTCCAGTTTTCTATTTTTTCCTAGCTCTTTTAAATCCTTTAAAAGACATCCAACAAACTAGCTAAGATCTTTTGCTCGTCGGTGCAATATTCCCCCAAATCAATACTGATTGCCGTAGCCACAAGGTTTTTTTTCCTTTTTTTTTTCCTCTTTGTGCTCACATTTCTTGAGGGTTTAAATTTCTCTTGTGGGTTTAAAGAGTACTAGTAGTTGTGGGTTTAATAAAGTAGGTTTTAATAGATGTTTAAAACCTTGCTTTTTGAAAATCCAGATTGATGATCCCAGGTATTTCCACCTACTATTTAATAATTTCATTAGTTAAGTTAGGTTTTCTTTTTACTGCAAAGTAAAAATTAAAGAAGCTGATTCAGGTGTTGATTTGAGCAAAAAACTTGGGTTAATTTCCAGGGGAAAAAAATGTTTGGGCAGAAGACTTGGGTTACTAAACATATGCTGATAGAATGATTGTATGTTGCAGGATGGGTTGCAATCAAGTGGTTCTTTGGATGGGTTAGCAGAGGATGGCTTGGCATTGGTAACCGGTTGGCACTGCCACTCATTGGAGTCTTTGATGCACTGAAAGTCGGGGCCAAATACCTAAGACAGGCTGACGAAGCTCCTGAAGTTTTCAAGGATGCAATGGTTATTATGGAGATTGTATTTCTCGTCTTGTTATACTCACTAACCGTTGCTAGTGCAATCTTAAGGCCGAGGACTAAACCGGGGGATGCTAAAGACCCGAAGACCATTGAGATTACAAACTGATCGTGGTGTAGAAAGATGAACACATCGCCAGGCTCGAACAGAAGGTAAATTCTCTAAAGGAGGAGAACAACTACCTTCATCGTTCTAACCACCAACTGCTCAAGGAAAATGAATATTATCTCCGGTCGCTGATTTCGTCTGTAGTCGCTGAAAGAGCCAATTGCAGATGTTTATTTGGGCAGATATGGCCTACTTCTTTATACTCGTGATAATAGCAGAATGGTGGCTGTTAGCATAATATTAAAAAATATTATATCACTATGTTCTCAAGATTTAATATTGTTTTTCCAATTTAGTCTAGGTTGTATTATCTACGTTTTCCAGTCAATCTATGTTCCTTATTATTCATATTTGATTAGGTTTTTTTAGTCACAAAGTCTTGTAGCCTATATAAAGGCATGCTAAGGATTTGTTTTATTTATATCAATGAAAGAAATGAAAGAAAGTTTCTTGGCAATTCACTTTTATAACAGTGGCAATTATGCATTGTGTGGGCCAAATTATTGAGGATGTCAGAGTCTTTCTTTTGTTTGAATTTCATGGCCATTGGGTGATAATATAAGAATAGATAAGTATTTGTGGGTATTTATAAGAAATGTTGGTAAGTATTTGTGTGTATATACTATATACCGAAGAGGATGAGATTGGAGTATTCTATCCTCGCTGGCGGCTCCACAGCCAATCTTCAATGGTCACATGATCACCCAATCATTTTTTTTTACTTATAATATATGTAAAAAATTTAGGTTAATCCTCTTTTGAATACCCAGCCCAAATAATTATAACCCAGTTCAAATATGAATGAACACGTAGTCCAAATATGGATAAACACTCACTCATAAAATTAGCCCAAACACCCACCCATAACATTAGCCAAGAAATCAACCCAAAATGGGATAACGAGCATTCTTAAAACAAAGAAGCTTCTCTCTAGATCTCTAAGTCTCTAAAGCTCTGGGTTCCATGTACTGGCCATTGAACACCTATTAATTAGCTCAAACAAAACTCACACTCATGATGAAATAATTTAAACAAAAAATAAGAGAAAGAGAACAATTTATTGGTGTTATCTCCATGTCAATTGCAGATGGTATAAACGTACTAATTTCATATCTACATTAAATACATAAATTCTTTTTGGTTGTTTTAGATTACATAATTATGAAAAGGTTTAAAAAAAAGTTTGTCTACGTTGCAAAATTTGTTAACTTGAACAAATTTTCCTCAGGTTTAGGACTCCGATAGAAAATCTCTCATATCATCTTAAAGAAGAACATTTCTTCAAAAAGGTTTGTGTCAACCTATTCGCCACAAGTTCTTTCTAAAGGGTAATAAAATCTTGTTCTTCCAATTCCCAAAAAATTGTCCACTACATAAGACAAGAACTTTTTTTTTTTTTTTTGGATTCCCATCCATCCTATGTGATACACAGTTGTCTTGAAATCGAGGTTATGTTTTGTGACCGCACTATTAACTAATATACAAAACTTGATGTCTTTATGTATATTTGTTGGTTAATTGAGCTACTAGAGTTATGGTAAATCATGAACACCCTACTACAAAATCCTGGAGCTGTCACTAGCTATCCTCACGATGATCCATTGGTTGCCAATTTCACGACGAGAAGAGGGCTGGTCGATAGCGGTAGCTCAACAGATATCCTTTTCCTCCATGCTTTCAACCGGTTAAAAATTCCTCGAGAAAGGCTAAGGCACATGAAGACATCCGTGGTTGGATTTTATGGGCGAAACAATCCAGGGCACGTCGGCGAAACAGAACTGTCAAAATTGGAGTTGCCTTGGATCCAGCCATCCGATGTGATCCACTCACTTTCCTACCGGAAAATAAAGACGTTTTTGCATGGTCCCATGAGGACATGCCTATGATTGACCCAAGGGTCAATTTCTCATAAACTTTCAGTTGACCCAGACGCCTGATCAGTTAAGCAGAAGAAGAGGACGTTTGCCCTCAAAAGAAACAAGGCTGCAACAGAGAAGGTGGATAAACTCATTCAGGCTAGGTTGATCTGACCAACTTGGGGTTGATAAACGAACCAAGCTACTCGAGTTCGAGCTCATGTTCATTGTACTTAAAAAGCTCATTCAAGATCCGTTTGCTACATTAACAAACAAAGCTTAAATAATTTTTTTGAAGCTCATTAAGATTTCAAGCCAAGCTCGAACAAGCTACTATGTACTCGGTTCGTCTAGCTTATGATGTATAAAAAAATTCAAGCTACTTGCGATTGGGGCTCTTCTTTAGCTCGATTGAAGCAATGATTTTATAGTGGAACTTAATCCATCACATGCATTTCTGGGGAAAAGAACTTTTGTTTTTTGGTGGTAAATGCTTTATTTTATAGCCAACCAACCAAAGAAAAGCCTACAACAAACAGCAAAACATCAAACGACTAATAAATGCACATAAAAATTGTACCAAGAAAAGCCTACAACAAACAACAAGCCCATGAGGACATGCCTATGATTGACCCAAGGGTCAATTTCTCATAAACTTTCAGTTGACCCAGACGCCTGATCAGTTAAGCAGAAGAAGAGGACGTTTGCCCTCAAAAGAAACAAGGCTGCAACAGAGAAGGTGGATAAACTCATTCAGGCCAGGTTGATCTGACCAACTTGGGGTTGATAAACGAACCAAGCTTGACCAACTTGGGGTTGATAAACGAACCAAGCTACTCAAGTTCGAGCTCATGTTCATTGTACTTAAAAAGCTCATTCAAGATCCGTTTGCTACATTAACAAACAAAGCTTAAATAATTTTTTTGAAGCTCGTTAAGATTTCAAACCAAGCTCGAACAAGCTACTATGTACTCGGTTCGTCTAGCTTATGATGTATAAAAAAATTCAAGCTACTTGCGATTGGGGCTCTTCTTTAGCTCGATTGAAGCAATGATTTTATAGTGGAACTTAATCCATCACATGCATTTCTGGGGAAAAGAACTTTTGTTTTTTGGTGGTAAATGCTTTATTTTATAGCCAACCAACCAAAGAAAAGCCTACAACAAACAGCAAAACATCAAACGACTAATAAATGCACATAAAAATTGTACCAAGAAAAGCCTACAACAAACAACAAAACTTCAAACAACTAATAAATGAACAGAATTCCCTAGTACTCTAGGAGCCTCTTTGTTAGCCGGATTAGCTTTATGGCTTAAATAAAAATAGCAGATAAGAGAAGGATATGGTAGAAATGAGGATTAATTAAGAAGGGGAGATTATTTTATACTTGGTTTGGTTGGTAGTTTGTATGAGTGGACAAAATTAGGTGTACGATGATAACAAGTTACTTGCTTACCCTTCAAAATACATTTCATAACTAAGTTTGAAGTTGGGGAGGGATAGTTGAGTAATTAGGGAAGGGGGACAAATTATACACACGGTTGAAGGTGACCATAATAACCTTGCTGTATGAGGATTAGATAATCATTGGAATTAAATAGCGGCTTACGCCCTTTTTGGAGGGTTGACCCTTTGTAGGGAAGCCCCAACAAATTCTCAGTTAAAGAATTTAGCTCTAAGGAAATATGAACATGCATGTGACTAAAACGTATGTTTCGCATCCGAAATGCATGTAGTCATATAATGATGCTCTTGAAATTAGTTGGTGGTTTTTTTTAGTTCAACAGTTAGGGAATCCTGGTCGACTTACATGCAATTCGATTAATTCCTTCTCCGAGCCGGCTGGTTATTTCAGAGATCAAATAACAATATATTTTATTTAAAAAGTGCACTACAAATTTACTCTATTACTATTCGCTCACGGTCTAATCACAAATTTATGTTTTTGTTTTTAGAGAAATTTAAATGGGCATGGGGATCCTGGCCTACTCAAGTCCCCAATAATGCTGGTGGATTTGAATACTTACATTTATATCCCAAAGAATTGGATATCGGACCATTATGCCCTTATTAAGACCATTATTGGAATATATTAGTAACATTGACTAATTATATTTTCCTTAATTAGATAAGTGTAAGCGAAATTCTCTCTCTCTCTCTCTCTCTCTTAAACTCCAGATTCCCACCACTCACTACCTCCCCAAATTGAATTATTGTTATGGCTTTAATTTTACCCATGTTTATTCCAGAATTAGGCTTGTCTCGAATAGTCACTATTTTAAAACAAATGATTGCAAGTCTCACTTGGGTTTCAAAAATAGTGATTACAACCGCACAAATTGTAGACGTTGCAGAGAAAAACACTCCTAAGAAATAGAAGTTTTGATTTGTGATAAATTGAAAAACTAACTACTCATATTTTTTTCGACGGTAAATATGATTTTAAACTGAACTACCTATTTATAAATATACCATTTTAGATCAATGTTTTGAGACCAATTGCGATCTACAAAATTGAGTTTGAAAGGGTCTCCAAACAAATATATGGTTTTGAGGTGATTTGCTCCCTATTTTTTTGGGCATAGAGGAAAAACAATTCCCACAGAAAAATTCTTTCCCATGGAATAGGGCCTAACAAAGAGAAACGACTTTTTTGTTCTCTCTCTCTCTCTCTCATCCTCATCCTCGATTTGTCCACTACTATAAATCTTACAACCTGATTCTTGTGTTACAAACCATAACTCAAATTCTCATGACATGAGGCTCTTTTTCTTCTGTTTTGCAGCGAAATCTAACGTTGGGTCCATTGGTTTAATCATGCTTTATGTACTAGGCTCTAGCATCGCACCAAAAAATGAAGCTCTAAGAAGTCATGGTGTTTATCCGAGCTAAAAAAGGTACGTCCCTGTCGAGCATCGCACCAAGAAAAGTGCGCCGTTACACGGGGTCATTTAAATGTGCGCCCTTACGTACACAACGTCATTTTCCAGTTTTTCCCATTTTCTATTTTTTGCTAGCTCTTGAAATCCTTTAAAGGACATCCCAACAACCTAGCTAGGATCTTTTGCTCGTCGGTGCAATATTTCCCCAAATCAATACTGATTGCTGTAGCCACAAGGCTTTTTTCCTTTTCTTTTTCTTTGTGCTCACATTTCTTGTGGGTTTAAATTTCTGTTGTCTTGGTTGATATAACTCTTTGAGCACTGCCACGTTTATAGCTTTGTATTTTAAAGAGTACTAGTAGTTGTGCGTTTAATAAAGTAGGCTTTAATATATATTTAAAACCTTGCTTATTGAGTTGACCTTTCTTTTTGAAAATCTAGATTGATGATCCTAGGTATTTCCACCCAATTTTATACTTCCATTAATTAGTTAAGTTAGGCGGGGCCAACCCTAAGATTTATAGGGCCTAAAAGTGTTTTTTTTTTCCTTTCAAATTGGGCCCTCAACTCTCAATATAGCATAGTTAAAAACACTAAGGAAAACAAAAAAAATTCCATAAATAAGTCATTACAGTCATTTAAAAGCATAATTACTATATGAACTTATAAAATTGGGGGACCCAAAAATTAGTCAAAATTTTTAGGTCTAAAGCGGTGGGCTTTAGTCCAAAGCCGGCTCTGAAGTTAGGTTTTCTTTTTTACTGCAAAGTCAAAAAGAAGCTGATTCAGGTGTTGATTTGAGAAAAAAAACTTGGGTTAATTTCCAGTGGAAAAAAATGTTTGGGCAGAAGACTTGGGTTACTAAACATATATATAGAATGATTGTATGTTGCAGGATGGGTTGCAATCAAGTGGTTCTTTGGATGGGTTAGCAGACAGAGGATGCTTTGGAATTGGAATCAAGAGGTTCTTTGGATGGGTTAGGAGCAAAATTCCGCTGGTGGCTCAATGGAACTGGTTTAACCGGTTGGCACTGCCACTCATTGAAGTCTTTGATATCTGCGAGTCCGGGCCAAATAACTAAGACAAGCTGACGAAGCTCCTGAAGCTTTTAAAGATGCAATGGCTAGAGATTGTATTTCTTGTTGCTAGTGCAATCTTAAGGCCGACGACTAAACCGGTAAATTCTCTGAAGAAGGAGAACAACTATTTTCATCGTTCTAACCACCAACTGCTCAAGGAAAATGAATGTCATCTCTGGTCGCTGATTTCGTTTGTAGTCGCCGAAAGAGCCAATTGCAATTGATTCTAGTTGTTTATTCGGGTAGTTGTGGCCTACTTCTTTATACTTGTGATAATAGCAGAATGGTGGCTGTAAGCATAATATTAAGAAATATTATGTTCCTACGTTTTTAAGATTTAATATTGTGTTTCCAATTTAGTCAAGGTTGTATTATTCCCGTTTTCCGGGCAATCTATGTTCCTTATTATGCATATTTGGTTAGGTTCCTTAGTCACAGAGTCTTGTAGCCTATATAAAGGCATGCTAAGGGTATGTTTTATTTGCATCAATAAAAGAAAATTTATTGGCAATTCACTTTTCCAACAGTGGCAATAATGCATGGGGTTTTGTGTGGGCAAATTGTTGAGGACGTCAGAGTCTTTCTTTTTTTGTTGGAATTTCATGGCCAATGGGTGATGTAAGAACCAGTCCATCCTAAGGGCAAGTGCAACAACACTCCTCAAACCCCTCCCATCTCTATTTTAAGGAGCCAAACCTCAAAACCAAGCTCCAAGAGACTCCCTAAATTCCTCCCTAAAATACAAATTGCTACAGAGCCTCCCTAAAATCCCCCCATTTAGGGAGACACTGTTCACTCCCTTTTAATTCTTTAATGTTTTCTTTCCCAGGTCACTGCAGTTGATGACTGTCGTGAGATTCTTTTTTCCTTTTTTTAATCCTTTCTCTCTCTCTCTCCCTCTCTCATTGGCTGACATTTCCATTACCCATTGTTTATTAATTTTTTTTCTCTCTCTCTCTTTCTTTCTTAATTATGTAATACTGTAGTAGTGTATATATATATATGTATAATAGTAGTGTATATATATATGTATATTATAAATTATTATTTAATTACAATAGAGAGGAATTGTTGGAGATGTGGATTGGTAAAATGAAAAATATGCACTGTTCACTACTTTTTTTAGAGAAAAATTTGAGTCATCTGTTGCACTTGCTCTAAGAGACAGATTGCTCTTTAGGTCACTAGGGGAAGAAGGGAAACAGGTCAAGAGGTCTTGGTAGCGGACAATATAGATGTCCGAGATGAAGAGAAGCTCTGTCAGGGGAGCCAGTTGAGGACCTGATAGAGGAAGAGCTTGAGCCAGGCCGGCCAAACAGAATTGTCAAAATTGGAGTTGCCTTGGATACAGCCACTAACTTTCCTACCGAAAAATAAAGACATTTTTGCATGGTTCCGTGAGGACATGCCTAGGATTGACCCAAGGGTCATTTCCCACAAACTTTCAGCTGACCCAGATGCCTGACCAGTTAAGCAGAAGAAAAGGATGTTTGCCCCCGAAAGAAACAAGGCTGCAACAGAGGAGGTGGGCAAACTAATTCAGGTCAGGTAGATCCGAGATCACCAACTTGGGGTTGATCAATGAACCAAGCTACTTGAGTTCGAGCTCGTGTTCTTTACTTAAAAAGCTCGTTCAAGATCCTCCTTTCGCTATTTTTTTTTTTTTTGAAGTTCGTTAAGATTTCAAACGAAGCTCGAACAAGATACTAAGTACTCGGTTCGTCTGACTTATGATGTATAAAAAAATTCAAGCTACTTGAGATTGGGGCTCGTGTCACCTCGATAGCAGCAATGATTTTATAGAGGAACTTAATCCAACACATGCATTTCTACGGAAAAGAACTTTTTTTTGGGTTGTAAATGCTTCATTTTATAGCAAACCAACCAAAGAACAACGGATAAGCCCCTCTCTACAGGAAAATTATACCAAGAAAAGTCTACAACAAACAGCAAAACATCAAACTAATAAATGGACAGAATTCCCCAATACTGTAAGAGCCTGTTTGTTAGCTAGATTAGCTTTAGGGCTTAAACAAAAATGGCGGATAAGAGGAGGATATAGTAGAAGTGAGGATTAATTAAAATGGGGATATTATTTTATACTTGGTTTGGTGGGTAGTTTGTACGCAGTGGCGGATTGATGTAGCGAACAGGGGGGTCACGTGACCCCCTTGAAATACTTGAATTCTTTTTTTTTTGAGTTAAAAATCTGGAAAAGGGTCTCCACTCACCAGCAAGCCCAAAGTGGATTCGTTGGTGGGCTTCTTTGTTTTAAAGGACCAAAGAAATGGATGGGCTTTGCTTTAGATCTATTGGGCTGTTGGCCCACTTATTAGTTTTATCCAAAAGAGTTTTCTCCGGTATAAGTCATGGTGCTTTCTGATCGACTTGATTCATATATTTTTTACGTGCAATCAAATGGTGCTTTTTTCGAGCTTGAATGGACTTAGTGGTCTTTCTAAGAAAATGGTAGAGACCGGGAGAGATAAACTATATCATTTAGTTTACTTGCTCTTGACTTTGGCATTGATCTTACCAGTTGCTACTGCTACTGGTGAAAGAGTATTTTCTGCAATGACATTGACAACGGTATAAGTCATGGTGCTTTCTGATCAACTTGATTCATATATTTTTAACGTGCAATCAAATGATGCTTTTTTCGAGTTTGAATGGACTTAGTGATCTTTCTAATAAAATGGTAGAGACTGGGAGAGATAAACTATATCCTTTAGTTTACTTGCTCTTGACTTTGGCATTGATCTTACTAGTTGCCACTGCTACTGATGAAAGAGTATTTTCTGCAATGACCATTGTGAAGAATTGACTGCGGAACCGAATGAATGATCTGTGTTTGATGACATTGACAACGATATGCAAAACTTTCAGAAGATGAAAACAAGTAGGGGTCAATTGTAAAAAGTTTTAGGAAAGAATCTATAGTTTTGTGCGCTTATGTTTGAAATATTTTAGAATGTCTTCATTTTGAACTATTATATGCTTAATGAAAAATGTTTAAACATTTTTTATTCTTGTTATGTTGGATTTTGAATTTTTTTCCCGGTTATGTTTGAAAGGTGACCCCTCTATATGAAATTCCTAGATCCGCCATTGTTTGTACGTGTGGATAAAATTAGGTGTATGATGAAAAAAGATAACAAGTTACTTGTTCACCCTTCAAAACTCATTTTCATACCCAAGTTTGAAGTTGGGGAGAGATAATTGAGTAATTAGGGAAGGAGGACTAATTATAGACAAGGTGGAGGGTGGCCATCATAATCTTGCTATGGGGATTAGATAATCATCGGAATTAAATAGTTCAAGCGTGTGTGCCTACTAAACACCAAATTAATTAGTCTAGGCAAATAGTGAATCCAACCAAATAATTCGGCTAACAAACAGGCTCCTACTAGAAATGTTCCAAAGATGACACACGCCTTGGTTCTCTATTGAGTTTGGGAAATACTTTCATGTACAAATCCGTAGCCTAATGTTGTCTTCAATACAGGCTAAAACCGATATGATACTCCCCTGTAGCTAAATACAGCTTGAATAATAACCCAAGTGTTCGATGTTTTCCTCTGAACCAGGAATTTGTGTAGAAATGGTCAGTTGATCAAAAGAACATAAACCCAGATGGAATTTGTATGCAATTGGCCCTTGGGCAGAAAATCATGGATCTAAGCTTCTTGTAAATTTGGTTCAACGACAATCGAGAAAGAGAGACGAAGTGTGAAAGATTTTAGTGATGAGAAGAAGAAGAAGAGGGATTAGGAGTTTTGGAAAGAGAAACAGCTTGTCAGTCCCACATCGACCAAAGAGGCATGAGGAGAGAGAAAGACGAGGATAAAATGGGTTGTCCACTGCACTTGTCAAATCACGCAGCTGCGCGGTGAGCACAAAGCGAACTATTCTTTCGCCTTTTACTAAAGAATACCGTGTGCTCGCCGCAAATAGCGGCATACGCCATTTTTTGGAGGGTCGGCCCTTCGTAGGGAAGCCCCAACCAATTCTCAGTTCAAGATTTTAGCTCCCAAGCAAATTTGAACAAAGCTTAGATTTGCTCTTGAAATTAGGTAGTGGATTTTTTTGGCTCCTCGGTCAATCATAGATGTTTGAGTCAGCTTACATGTATCTTTTGACTCAATCAAAGATATGCAATCCATGTTGAACTAAAATTATTGTGGCATTTGTTTGGGCTTATATTAAATTGTTATTTATTATTTTAATAAATTTGGTAAATGTCTTTTACTACTAGAAATCTTGCATAATAATTTATTACACTCTTTCTAAATAATTCAACTTAAAAAGTAAAATCATATTAGGCTTTAATTTGTAACTTTTTTTTACTTCTTTGGAGCTGTAAAAGCGCATTTGACCCCAAAAAAAAATAAAATTAATTCAAGAATGTTGTTATAGAATGGTTAAGGATAATGAATACATTCGTTCGATAATAAGCAATTGTGCAGCTTGTTAAACCCAACGTTTGAACCATTTTCAACTCTTAAAAAACTGCACTAAATATATTTATAACTTAATCTTTAGTCTTTTAATAAATAAGCAAGAATATCAAATTCTATAAACAAAGGTGATAATATACCAGCTAACATGATACTCCAGTAAACAATTTTGGTAGGTTCTCTTAAACAAGTTTTTTTTTTTTGAAGAGATCTCTTAAACAAAGTTTGGTAAACATGTTTTGGCAAGGATTTGGTAAAGATGTCTGCATTGTATGGATTTATATATGTAGTCTTGGTAGATATGGGTGTGGACAAATAGGTAGAATGTGAATACATTTTGAGGGAAGCTTAAATTGATAAGCATCTATGGAGCATTTCTGTTGCATATATAAATTGAGAAAAACTATGGGGTGGTTCCAACACTCTTCTCCACTAACAAACTCATTCGGGCCCCAAGACTAAGTGTAAGAACTCTATATAAATTTGTGGTAAAAAAAATGTCGAGACATCACGTGGCGGTGTCCCAAAAAATTCCGCTGAACAATTTTACTCCATAACCCAAAGACCATGGTACAAGAATCAATTCCAACTGTGTATCTCCGGTCTCTGGGCACTCCAACCTAATTCTCTTATTTCAGAGATTCAAACCCCATATTTTATTTATTTAAAAAGACCACTAAGAGTAATATATACCTCCCTCCGTCCCTTTTTAAATGTCTCCTTCAAAAAACGTGTATTTTTTGAACGTTAATATTATTCTTCCGTAGAATTTTAAATTTTAAATTTTTTGCACCAAATTGAAGTCCTCAATGAGCACTTTAATTTGGTATAAAACAAATTTAAAAATTATATACAGAAATATTTTTTTTTGGAGATTTGAAATTGCACATCTTCCTATAATGGACATTTAAAACGGGACGTAGAGAGTACTATTCGCTTACGGTCTAATCACAATTCGCAAATACGTAAAATTCATTTATTTCTCTTCAAAACTCAAGTCTCCCTCCAATTATTGTTGTTCTCAATTAGTGATAATTAGCAAGTGAGGTGGTAACCAAGTTCGTAGGCGCCTTATATCCACATGCATAAGATCAAGGGTCAAATTTCGCTAACAATACTAGCAATTAATACTAATAACAATACTATTAAGTTGGTTGTACGATACATACTCTCAAATATAAGGATGAATCTTATGTTTTTGGGGGAGTATCCACAATATAGAGTAAATTTTTATTTTTATTTTTGCAATCTACTTTCTTTTGGAAATAGCACTCTATTTTTTTTGTAACTACACTCTAAAATTTGTCTTTTATTGGAGTACTTAAAATTACACCGACAAAATGATTGACATAATTTTCGACAAGGTGGGTGTCCTCCACGAGCTTTGGAAAAACAATTTCGATTATTTAAAAGTGGGCCAAAAAAGAATCCACAAAAGTTTCAACACATTACATTCGTGTAGGCCTACGCACCAACGTGAATCACACCCATTGGCGCCTGTGATCCTCGAGGAGAATAAGACACCGTGGGACCAGCAACCATTAATCAACCCCAGCTGTCAAATCCCATAATTTAGAGATTCAAATCCCACATTTTATATTTATTTAAAAAGAGCAACTCTATGAATCTTGCTATTGTGTGTCTGCGGATTGGACGCTGCTACCCGTACCGACCATAATACACCGAAAATGTCTAGATGGCGCACGGGGACCCACTTTTGGGTCCCATACGAGTGATCCGAACCGTTCATTATTCCTAAAATAATTTTCCGAAGGCCCCCACAAAATTTCAGATCAATCGGACGGTGGGAAGTGCTCGAACCAAAGTCCCACCGTTTCAATCAAAAAAATAAACGGTTCGGATCACTCGTATGGGACCCAAAAGTGGGTCCCCGTGTACCTCTGTACATTTTCGGTGCTCTTTTTTTCTGTACGCGTAGGATTATCCCTGCGGATTTGGGGTGGCTGCTGTGCAGCCACCGCACAGCACCTGCTGTGCACCATCCGAGCCGTCCGTTGCTCGGATGGACGGCTCAGATTTCATCTTGCACGCACGGCAAAGAACGGTTCGGATGCAAAGGTGCTGAGGTGAAATCTGGGCCGTCCATCCAAGCAACGGACGGCTCGGATGGTGCACAGCAGCCACCCCGTGTCGTGTCAGCTAGGCACATACAAAAAAAAGAAAAGAAAAAAGAAACGCACTTCAGTGCATTTTTTAAATTTTTTAATTCATTTACACTTATTTTTATACACTCTTTGCACATTTTAAAACATTTTTTCAACATTAACCTAAATAAGCCCACTCAGCGTATGTTAGCATTTTCTGATATTCTCTCACGGTCTAATCACAAATTTTTATACAATTCATTTATTTCTCCTCAAAACTCAAGTCTCCCTCCAAAATACATAACTTCAATTTTTGTTATCCTAGAGTAGTGATCATTAAGTGGAGTAGTAGCTTAGTTTGTAGGCGCCTTGTATTCACAATGTAATACTAACAACAATACTATGTATAATAGAGATGACTCCTATGTTTTTGGAGGAGTATCCACAATATAAGTGTAATTTTTATTTTATTTGTTTTGCAATCTACTTTCTTCTTGCAATTGCACTCTACTTTTTTGTAAGTGCAGTCCAAATTTTTTATTTTATTACTTAACTATACAGAATACAAATTTCAAAAAACAAAATGATCAGCATAATTTTTGATCATGGTGGGTGTTCTTAATGAGCTTGGACAATAAACAATTTCGATTATTATTAAAGTGGGCTAAAAAAGAATCCAATAGCACATTCGTGTAAGACCTGGAGTTGGTGTTGCGCAACCCCGTGCATAGCATAGTACTGTGCACATTTGGATCGTCCGTGACTCGGATGGACAGTTCACATTTCATATCGGCACCTTTGCATTTAAACCATTTGTTGTCGTGCGTGCAAAATGAAATCTAAACCGTTCATCCGAGCAACGAACGATCCGGATATGTCAAGTACAGTACTGCGCACATGCTGCCCAACAACATCCCCTCTGGCCCTCTTCTATTCGTGTAGGCCTACAGAATTTAATCATGAATCCCATTGGCATGTTTTTCTCGAATAGAAATATAGAATAAGACATCACGGGACCTGCAACCATTAATTGATTGTAACTGTAGTACTGTACGTAACGGTTAAAGTATCATTTTTTCTTTCAGATTCGAATCTGTGGTAGATCAAGCACGTGGTAACCAAAATTGATCACGTTCCTACCCGTATATTTACCGAATGCATTCACAAATTCGTCACATGCACCTACCAATAATGCAAAATATTCGCATCCATAATTCATTTCTCGAAAGGTTGGAAGCAAAATATTCGCATCAATAATGCAATAGATTCCCAAGATTTGTTTGCTATATTATAAGCGCGTTGACGATAAATTGTTTTGAGTAGATTTTGAGATTCTAGCTTTCAGAATTAGTTGAAGTGTTTACCAAAAAATTTAGATAACAAATTCTCGAATTCTACGGATTTGAAAAGCTAAATAAGGATTGAAATTATGAAAATCTCAAAACTGGGTTTGAGTAACTTCTGGTGCTTTTCGGATTAGATTTTAGATCTTCAGTTTTATAAAGCAAATATTTAGATTTTTTTTTTACAATAAACAATTCTAACTTCTACTGCTAATTAATCATAACTTCACAGTAACGATAAACATGTGTATATATTTTACTAAAATCTTGAAATTTAGAATCTGCAACATAATGAGGATCTTTAGTTTTATAATTTATTACTACATCTCAAAAGTAAAAATGTAAATTTTTTATTTTATGCTTCAACTTTTGTTGATTGGTTCATTTATAATTATTAGTTTATTTGAAGAATTATGTCTTGATTTTTTTTTTTAAACCATCGTGAAGAAATATTTTTAATAAAGTCATCAATAAAACCATCTTGGTCATTTATAATTATTGGCTTATTTGGATCTTATTTTACTTTATTTGATAAAAGTATGCAATATAAATTTTATAGTTAATAATGAATATCTTAATTTAGCAAAGATTGTTTACTAGGAAAAAAATTCCACAATTATGATAAATAAGGTGTCCCTACTAGGTTAGATTTCTAAATCCGTTCCAGAATATAACGTTCACCCACTTTAAGTGAGGGGGTGCACAGCCGTGCTGTGCACTTCTTGGCCGTTCTATCATGTTTTGTACAGCCTGGATACGTTCGGCAATTTTGATTTAATTTTGACTGGTAAAAAATCAAAACACATATGGCCCGTTCAAAAAACAATCGGACGGTCGAGAGGTGCGCTGCACCGTGCGTGCTGTGCACAACACCCCCGGATTCATAAAAAAGAAAAGAGAGTTAGAGCATCCGCATCTCTCTCTCTCTCTCTCTCTCTCTCTCTCTCTCTCTCTCTCTCTCTCTCTCTCTCTCTCTCTTCCCCTTCTGCTGCTAAAGTAGCGATCAAAATACTGTGAAGTGAGCTGCAACAGTCTCGTGGCCTTCATCGCTACTTCGCAAGACACCAAGAACTATTCACAAGCTTCTTAATATTCAAAAATTCGATGTGAACGCACGGCACGCGTACGCAACATGTACGGACGGTGCATCTTGATCGCCCGTGCGTGTTTTCGACGGTCCGGATTTAAAAAAAAACTCTTACATGTAAGAGTTTTTTTTAAATTCGGACCGTTGATTTCTGAAATGGACAGCCACGATGCGTTCGTGCGCTTAGGTACATGTGTGTGCAGGGACGGAGCTAGGATTTGGTGTAGGGGGGACGGACATACACAATAAAAAAAAATTAAAATTAAGAACATGATATGAATTTTTACTAACTCAAAAAAAAAAAAAAATACTCCTATATATATACAAAATAACACCAATACATATGAAACTAAATATGTTCCTAATATCAACTTAGATTGCAAAAGGGAGTAACGTTTATCTAATCCTATCTAGTGTCTACTGAATCAGACATTTTGAACTATGCTCGACATTCTTTCTTGTTATTAAAAGCATCAATTCTAGAGTCTTTGTCCAACCCTCAAGCAATATCTTTCTCAATATAAGTGATTAAGAAATTTGCTAAATAATCATCCTCCAACCTGTTGCAAAGTCTTGTCTTCACACATTTTTATAGCAAAAAATACACGTTTGGTTGTAGCAGTTGAGACATGTAAAGTTAATATAAGCCGAATCAACCTATTGAAAAGATGATATATCGTGCACTTTCTTGTCTTCGCCAACACTTCACTCACCTTGACATCGTTGACAGATTTTGGAACTCAGGATGCCTAGGCACATCAAGCTTATAATTTTGCAATTGATATCTCAAGTACTTTTCTTGCTCAGTGAAATCCATTGAATAATACTTCTCTGCAAGCTTGCAAGTATCTTCAATGTTGAATCATCTGAAGCCATCGCGAGGATCTAGAGATGTGCTGAGAATGAGCAACTCCATCGTATCTTCCTTAAACCAAGTGTTCAATTCTTGCAATTGAGAATCAACTGTTTTGGAAGCCCCCAATTTCTTTTGCTCTTTTCTTTTCACCTTTGATGTCCACAGACCACGTTAAAGAGTTTTGGGCTTTTGAAATTTCAGGGAGGCTTAGTTTTTAAAAGTGAACGGGCGTTTGAGTCCCTGAAGTGAGTTGAGTTTTAAATTTTGGGCGTTGTTTTGTTTAAAAGAATTGTAATTAAACCTCATTAAAATCAATTTTAGTAAAAAGTTGTTTCATAGCTTGATAAATATTAAAGCTGTTACTAGCTTTTTTTTTTTTTTTTTTTTTGACGAAAAAACAGAGGGGGGACGGGACTATAACAATGAGGATGGGACTATATAGTTTGATCTTAATTTTTTTCCTTTCACTGTAATAGTACAAATTTTTTAAGACGGGGCGGGGGGGGAGGGGAGGGGGGCGCTGCCCATACTAGCCCCCCCTGGCTCCATCCTTGTCAGTGTGTGTACGTACGCATAGCTGGACTCCTTAATATTTTATTGTTTTATTTGTGAACTTCTCCCCACTTTTCGTTCTTTTATTATTCTGTTACACTCTTTTGTATTATTTCCTGCCCTCACTTGCGTGTGTTATGTATTTCGAAAGTACCCCTGCCGATATCTGGTTGAGCTGATTTTTTATATGAACGTTTAAAATATTAAATAAACGGATCCTTATAAAAATCAGCTAAATCGGATATCAAATACTGGTAAGAGTTTTTCTACGCTGGGTAGCCTTGTGGTGGTGTTTTCTAAGATGGATATTTCAAAAACACTCCCACCGATATCCGATTGAATTGATTTTTTACATGGACGTTCAAAATAGTATTAAATAAACATACCCTTTCAAAAAACAGCTCAATCGGATACTAGTAACTGGTATCAGTGTTTTAAAATTTTTTTATCATAGACCATACATTGTATTTTTTTCAAGAAATAAATTCACATAATGATTTTTCTTGAATTTTTTCGCCAATTGTATTTGTATGATAAAAAATAAAAAAGACAAATAACATTCCAATAGTATATTAGAAGAAAACGGAAATATTTAAAGAACATAGTTAGAATAGAGAGTCTTATGCAGTAGACATTATAAAAGTGACTAGCTATTAGCTAAAGTGATAAAATGGCTTTTTAAGGTGTAATTTGGTCCAAAACAGGGAACTGCATTACTCAATGCTTGAACAGATAAGGTACTCGTATTAGAATACCAAATACAGAAAGCAGCTCCTGTTAAAAAAAAAAATACAGAATGCAGCAACAAATTTTTGCTTTATTCCCATCTCTCAAAGTCTCAAACCATCACTTTCTTCCAGAACAAAATTACAATACAACATACTTGAAAACTAAAAAACCCAAAACATAACAAGTACAACAGACAGGTGGATAAAATTTAGAAGAAAGAACCAACATAATCTGAGGCTCCCGATTCTCGAAACCATTCTAAAGCCCTAATGAACGCTGCTGGGATCCGAGCCGCCTCTTTCGTAGCCTCTCAGCAATGATGAAAGCGAGTTCGAGGGATTGAGAAGCATTGAGCCTAGGATCGCAGTGGGTGTGGTAGCGCGAACTGAGGTCATCGAATGTCACCGTTCGGGACCCGCCGATGCACTCCGTCACGTTTTGGCCTGTCATCTCTAAGTGAACTCCCCCTGGGTGACTTCCTTCTTGCTCATGGACATCAAAGAATGCTCTTACTTCAGCCTGTCCCAACAAAGTACACAAGTTTAATACTTTCAATCATTTTTTTTTGGATAACTCGGTAGCCGGACAATGGACCGACTATTCCAGGAGACTAATCTCACCATTCACTAGTAGGGTATCCAATTCAAAACCCGGCAAAGTCCCACTTGCCGAACTTAGAAATTGAAAGCATGCAGGTGGGAGTCAAACCCGCACATCAAAGGCTTCCCTTGAATCGTTAATTTTATCAGTTTCCAACTTCCATGGAAAACATTTTTTATTTCGTTCAATGGGTGAATAAGAAATTCGAAATTTAAAATAACAAAATGGAAAATGAATCCCAATTAAAAAGACAACTAAATTGATAAGGACAAATATTACCTACCTACCACAGAATTGTCTTATATGAGTCATTGAACATACGTTTACGGTGTCTCATGTTGACTATTTTACCAAACCAGCACTTTCATGCGGTCATTTTCCCACCTACTCCTACCCATTTACAAAATAGTAGAAAGTATCTTTGCTAAGAAATGAAGACTGCTTTTCCTTTGGATTAAAAGATGCCGATAATAGTAAATTTCTAATTGGTTCAACCAAAGTATCCCCCCCCGGAGGAATAACTGTCCAAGTCAGTGTGCGGACCCAGGACTTGGACGAAGGTGGGTCTGAACCATATGAATTTCTACATTATAACAAAAATTACAATGCGCAAGTATATATTATCACTTGCTGACTAACGAAGAGACGAAATTGTGTTTACATACATAATAGTCATTTAATGTTACATGCGCAACCAAAAAATAATTGATAACTAGAAATTTTAGGGAGTTTTTTTTTCCAAAATGTATGAGAATTTTAAGATTTTTTTGTGCAAGGGCCCGGGCACCCCCCGGTGCCCCTTTTGTGTCCTCCAGTGGTCCACCTATTGAATGAGAAAAGACTTACGAGGTACAAAACAATGGATCCACTTAATAAAAACACTCACATGGCAAGGACAAAACACTCACATGGCAAAGACATTTTGCTGCTCTAACAAACGCAAACATTGATGAATGATGATATTCAGACTATATCCTTGTAGCAAAGAATTAAAAGTGCCATTGTTTTAGGAAGTTATGCTTATAATGAAATATTGCACAGTGAAAGGCATCTCATAAGCCACGGCTTTTACACGAATCTATCATTATAGTTTACTCCATTAAAACCATGCTATAGTCTAAAATTACTTTCTTTTACTTTTAGGCATGCGTTGGTAAATATGTTTGTGTTGCCCAAAGTATCTTACCATCTTGTTATTGTTCAAGTTGACTAACATTTCAAAAATTAAATCGTAACAAGTTATACCGCCAAAAGGAAAAAGCTAAGAAAAGTGGACAGTGATCAACTTACCCTGATGGCGTCGAAGGGGCGAGTTTTGAGACCGCAAGGAGCCTTGATGGTGTTTCCATGCATAGGATCACTGACCCAAGTTACGATTTGCCCTGCCCTTCGAACTGCCCTAATTAGATGAGGAAGCTTCACCCTCATGTTCTCTGCTCCCATTCTAGTGATAATTGTAATCCTTCCTGGTTTGTTGTTAGGATTCAAAATCTCAATGAGCTTAACCAGCTGATTTGGATCCATTTTGTCGCTCACCTGTGGCATTAAAGCAAATATTCATATCAGACAGCCAAATCTTATTCCAGATCCGCATATAACTAAATACCACAAATCAAATACTAGAAGATAAAGAGTGAGAAATGCACCGGACTTCACAACAATGCAACTAACAGGGAAATACTAATAAAGTACCTTAATTCCAAGGGGATTTGCAACGCCTCTCAAGAACTCGACATGGGCACCATCAAGTTGCCGAGTTCGTTCCCCAGCCCAGAGGAAGTGGGCAGAACAATCATAGTAGAGACCAGAAGTTGAATCCAACCTTGTGAGAGACTGCTCGTAAGGTAAGAGCAAGCATTCATGAGATGTCCAAAAATCGGTGGATGTCATTATAGGATGGTCAACTGTAAGCCCAGCAGCAGCCATGAACCCAAGGGCCTCATCGACCCGGTTAGCTAGTTCCCGATACCTGAAGTTGCCATTAGAACAATAAATCTCGTAGGATCAAAATAGACACAACATAACCCAATAGAGCTCAAATATGAATTCGGATTCAACAAAATCTAGTTTAGTTCTGAACTCCAAAATACTACTCCAATAGCAACAAGACAGGGAAAAAGGTCTTTCATTGACTCATCGACTGCTTTTTTATTGGATGCCTAGTAAAATTAACATAGCCTTTTTTGAAACTTTCATTTCAAATAAAAAAATCTATTGCTGTGGCTCCTAATTTCTCCAATATTACTGCTACACAATGCTCGACGGGATTTGTCAAGAATTTCAATTTCTGTACCGCACTCCTCGGTCAAATAGGGATTGAGCATGCAACAAAAAAACTACAACTGCAAAATTTCAAAGCACTGATAATAACTGCTAAAGGCAAAATGGTTATTCAACTACTAAAAATGGACTGCTATTGTCTTGCATAACTCCAAAAAATAGATTCGCCAGTGACATTGACGAAGGCCTAAATTGGTTCGAAAATAACCATAGTACAAACGGTTGCATTTGAATTTGTCATACCTGTCTCCTTGTTCGCTGTGCTCTGTGAAATCCATATTCCACTGGTTGACCCTCTGCATCGCAGCATACCCTCCAGTGGCGAAAGCCCTCAAGAGATTGAGAGTCGCCGCAGATTGACAGTAGGCCCTAATCATCCTATGTGGGTCTGGAATCCTCGACTTGGAATCGAAGGTATCTCCATTGATATTATCACCTCTGTAACTTGGCAGCTTCACTCCGTCCTTCTCCTCGAATGGATCCGATCTGGGTTTTGCAAACTGACCCGCCATTCTTCCCACCTATATAACCAATACTCAGTGTCTTTTGTTCAATCTCAACATAAACCCCACAATAAAATTAAACCAATACTGTATACGACAATCATAAACTTTCCCCAGAAAAATCGAATCTTGTCCAAAACATTCCAAAATCCGAGCCTGAACACTATGTTAAAGCATCCAAGCCAATGCAATATGCGAGGATAGGCCGCCCAAGCCTTCCATATCGAGGAACCCAATATCCAGCTTTGTCTAGGCGAATTTATAAAGGCCCGAGTGTAGCAGTACCAAAGGCTAATTGAAAGGAGTGTGGGAACGGACTCATAGCTCTGTCCCCACAGCACTTAGTAGTGGGTAAGGGTTATACTCCTCGGACTAATTTCCGGGTAACAGATGTTAGATTTTACAAAACAACTTACAGTTACGAACCTATATAACGTGAACAGTGGCGGAGGCATGTATGGACCAGTGTGGGCACAGGCCCACACTGGATTTTGGGTCTTGATTTTTTTTTTTTTTAATCCCTTGAAATTATATATATGAACTCCAAACAAAGAAAACATATTGACTACTCTTGGGTTGGTGGTACATGGTGTTCAATGCCTTTCATCATCACATGGTGTTCCGCTAAAGTTTATTTTTTGGCTCTTTGGCTTTTTTAGTTGACGGAGAAAGTGTTGGGGCATTACGTGGCAATGTCTCAGGATTACCGAATACTTAACTACTCACAAGCAAACCTCCATTCACTTAACTATCGGCTTCAAACCACAATATATTTACGGAATTATAATTACTATCTTATCATGAAATGCAAATACAAGTCAAGTGAGACTCGTTTTCACCTTCTCCCTTCTCCCTTAATTGTGAAAACTGACATGTAAACATTCTAAAAAAAAAGGAGTAATTTTTTTTTTCACAGATAAGTTGTATGTATGATTGTGCCCACAGTGATATGAATTTCTGGCTACGCCACTGAACGTGAACCTTTTTTATAAATAACACCACCAAGGCAATTTCCCTTTCAAGCAAAACAGTAGGAACAAATTTAAACACAACACCGAACACAATTGTTTTTGGACTTTTGATGACTTAGATCCACGTACATCCAACCCAACGGCTCCGAACACAGTTGGCTGGTCCGATCACAACTGTGATCTTAGACTCAAATATCCCGTTTGAGGTAAATTATTTTTTGTTCAAGAAAATGGGTATTATTGAAGTTTAGTAATTTTTTGTTTAGCTCTGCAAATTTTTTACCATAAATTGGTCGTCCTGACCAGAGGAATGGAAAAAAAATATAAAAATAAACCAAAGTTAGAAAAGTCGACATAAGCTGTCGCTGAAGACACAAAAGTCATTAAAACAGTATTTTTCAAATTTTTCCCGTCTTTAACTTTTTGAGATTTTTGATAATACTGTTTTAACTTTTTAGATCCCATTTGTTAACTTTTTAGATCCCATTTGTCAAGAGGAATAATCAGTCGACAAAATGTGACACGAATTTTCATAAAGATTAAGAGGAAACAGCGAAAAAGACTGACAATTTAGCCCCAAGGGGAACCTATTTTCCCTGTTCAGGGAGGATTTGAAGGTGCTAATCAACCGATATTGACAAGATCTCAAACACCCAAAATCCAATTACATTCAGGTGAGTTCTCCAATGGATTTTATCAAGATTTTGATAAAATCAACCCCTTGATTTTATTCATTTGTGAAGACATTTGATAAATCTATAGATTTTTTAATGCAAAAAATCCACAAATTTTATCACATGCCTTCACGAATGGATAAAATCATGGAGATGATTTTATCAAATGTTAATAAAATTCATTGGAGAACTCGGCCTCAATTAACAATTCAAAATAACATAAAAATAAAATCCAATGTTCAAACGTAACATTACCTTGATCACAGGCATTTGACCACCGAACATCAATACAGCCCCCATCTGAAGCAAAATCCTGAATGTATCCCGAATATTATTCGCATGAAACTCCTTGAAACTCTCCGCACAATCCCCACCCTGCAACAGAAACGCATTTCCCATCGCCGCCTCGCCGAGACGCTCCTCCAAATTCCTCGCCTCTCCGGCGAACACAATCGGAGGAAAGGCGTCCAGGGTTTTGAGGACCGAGTCGAGTTCGCCCTGATCAGGGTACTCTGGCAACTGGAGCGCCGTCTTCTTCTTCCAGCTGTCGATTGCCCATTTGGTGTCTGGAGTGACTGGGGCTGTTTTTACGGATGATGTGGTGGTGGCTGCAGGAGGAGTTGAGACGGGTGTTTTGGAGGGGTCGGTGGAGTGGACGGCGGAGATGGGTTTGAGGGATCTGGTGGATTTGGTTGAGAGAGAAGGTTGGGAAGAAGGGAGGAGGGATTGGGACAAGGGTTTGGTGGGGAAGAGAGAGGCGGCGGTGTTTGTGAGAGCCATTGGGTTGGAATTTTAGAGAGACAGAGAGAGAGAGGTACCTGAGAATGTGGCGAGTACCTGAAGAGGAGAGGGAAGAAGAGAAGGGGCAATTTATAAGGAAGGAGTTTTAATTTGGTGGAGGAATGAGGACGAAAGGGAGTCTGGTGAGGCCATGGGGGTGGGTGGTGGTAGGTGGTTGAGGGAGGGTATTTTGGTAAATGAACTTACCAACCAACCAAAAAAACATGCAGGGAAGTTCTATTCGCACCCCTTTTTACTAACAAAAAATTATTATTTTTTTTTCAAAAACCAAGACAGGTCATTCTCTTACAATACATCACATAAAAAATTGTGAAAAGTCATTTTATTCTTAAAACACCCTTAGCGGAACACCCCCTAAATATATGCAAATTTGAGGCAAAATAGAGAAGAGGAGGAAGAAAGGAGAGATGTAGCAGATTGGCCATTGGGTAAACTACTATTTACCGTACATATATCTACAGTAGCTCGGTAAATAGACCTATGCACTGTTCATTTCTATACAAGTTTTTTTTTTTTTTTTTTTGTATTTATTTGAGAGCTTTCGGTCGACGGTGATGAGATCTTTCGATCGAAAGCTTTGGACGGAGATATACGTATATATCTTTTTTTTTTTTTTGAGAAATAGAGAGAAATTTCATTAAATCAAACCACAGTACATGGATCAAAACGAAAGCAACCTAAAACTACCTAAAAAACAAACCTAAAACTACCAAAAAAAGAAATTGGTAAACGGAATCAAACCGGCGATGCAGTCGTCGCCGTTGTCATGCCACCGCCGCTTGTAGTCAGTGTTGGAGGCTCAGATCGGCCTCCCCTTGGCCCAAAAATCAGGATTTCGGCCACCCACACTGAGAGGAGAGCAGATCTAGTCATGCATGAGGAGTTAACGACAGATACGCGAGGAAAAGTAATAAAGGAGAGGAGAGGAGAGGGGAGGAGGAGCTGGAAGAAGGTGGAAGGGGGCGGTGGGGGAGGGGAACTTCTCCAGCCCTAAATCGCCCTCTCGCTCTCTACGCGTATATATATGTATAATTTATAAATGTTGTGATATACTCCCTCCGTCCCTTTTTAAATGATCAACATGAGAATATGTGTAATTTGAAACCTCTAAAAAACACATTTCTCTATATAACTTTTTAATTTGTTTTATACAAATTAAAGTGCTCATTGAGTACTTTAATTTGGTACAAAAAAAGTTTAAAAACATTATACGAAAATACATTTTTAAACGTCCACAAAAATACACGTTTCCCAAGTGGATCACTTAAAAAGGGACGGAGGGAGTATTTAAAAAAGAGAAAAAATACTAATATTTTACTAAAAGATAAGTAAAATGGATAGTATTGTTGGAGTACTGAGAGAGATGGGGGTAGTTATACACACAACACCAGCTTTTTTGCTCAAAATTTACCCTAGCTGCTGTTGTTGCTCTTAGTACCTACATCCAAGAAAAAATTAAGCAGAGCCCACCTTAATTATCATAACCGTTTATTTTGTATATAATACTGTATAGATAATTCTTGCAAAAAATTATGTTGATCGGATATCGGTAAATTCGTCATTTGTATTGAAAACAAAAAAACGGTTGCATTTTTTAATAGTCCATTTTTTAAAAATCAAATCAAACACTTATCGATATCCGATTAACTTGATTTTTTGCAAGAACAATCTACACTCTACACATTATTTTTTACAAAAATAAATAGTTGAATTATTAAGGTGGGTTCAAAGTGAGCCCCACACACCTTTTTAAGGCTATGTTTGGAACTTAGGGGAAGAGTGGAAAGGAAGGGACTTTTTTTAAAGAATTAATCTACCGTCAGCCCAATGGGCGGACAATAAAATGTATAGAATCTGAATTCTTACATGTAAGAATTCAAACAGTGAAAACTCTTCCATGTAAGAATTATGATTGTTTTGTGTTTTACCGTCCGCCCAGTGGGCGGATAATAGAAAGATCATTTTTTAAAATTTTCCCTTCCTTTGTTTGGTTCTTAAAAAAGAGAAAGGAAAATATTCAAATTTCTATTTAACTTTCCTACTATTTTCTCTCAAATTTCTTTCTTAATTATTTTTCCTTCTTTTCTCTTTCTTTCCCTAAGTTCCAACCAGAGCGTAAGGGTTTTTTGGTGTAATATCCCAGTTTACAAATTGTAATATCCGTATTTTCAATAAAGAGGAAAAAAAATAAAATTGACGTGGGGGTGTGCATGGTATACTTGGAGACAAGTGCTGTGGATGTGTGCAGTAATGGACAAAAATAAAATAGGAGGGTTAATATATGGACACTGGTCTACCTAGGCCCCATCTGGTGTTTTTACGTTTTGTATAATAACAAAAGAAGAATAGGGGAAGGAAAAACATGAGGAAAAAGGGGATGGGAAAAGAGAAGGAGTTAGGCCGGGAGCTAAGCAGCGACGCGGGATAATGTCTGGTGCAAATGAGATTTCAGTATGTCATTCACGGTGGCGAAATTTACATGTTTAACTGTTGCGATCGACAAGCAAAAGAGAATTGTATACAGGTTGTTTGTGTAACAACCCGGATCCACAAACACCACGAAAATAACATAAAATTAATCAAATAACCAATCACACTTCCTTCCATACTTACCGAAGTAAATTTTGGGCTTTTGTGGTGCACCACAAATGGGTTGGAGAGGAGCTTTAACCCATTTGTAGCGCGTTAATGTACTACCGTAATGTGGTGCGCCCCAGTATGCTCTATTGAGACCTCATCATTATGATCCAAGCTGTTCGTTTGTAGTATTTATTGAGCGGATATCATTGAAAAAAAATAAATAGCTCGGGTACCATTAACCCCTTGTTCGGCCAACATTCCTTATACAAAAATGGATGGTTAGTGTAATTCCAAAGATAAACTGTATGACAAATTTATCTTAATTATGTAGTTAACAATGTTCAATTAACATCAAGCTTGATTTACCGGAAAAAAAAAAGTTCAATTAACTTGATTTCCGATGCAATGGTAGTGTTCAAGAAGTTATTTCAAATGAATAAATTGTATCAAAATAGTAAAATCTCTATATATCGTACCGAAATGTACTACACATCTATACTGCATTAGCGCATTACGGGATTCCTTGTCGGAATCAAAATGTAGCTGTGAGGAGATGCTCCAAAACAACATGGATTAAAAAAGCAGCAAGTTTTTATTAGAATTTCAGTTTTTTATAAAAACGAGAATAAGTCAAAAAAATTAATTTGACTTATTTTCCTTTAAATAGTTTTTATTTTTATTTTTTATCTCTAATTAAAATATAACCTTTTATTATTTACTTCCTCAATGAGATGAATCAAACCATAAGCTATCTAAAATTGGAACAAAACGAGAATTAATGAAATAAGTCAGTACCAAAAAAAAACTAGAAATGAACTGTGTGCGCGTAAGATATCTGATTTAGAAAAATTAGGTCAAACTCAATGTAAATGACTTTAACCAAAAAAAAAAAATCACGTTTATTTGCCACAAAATGAAAAACAAAATAAAAATTTGAAAAGTTTTCCAAAAAAATTCTTAAAAATCAATACAAACTTACTTGAACATTTTTTATCCGTTCCAATTTTACCAGATGTCCCCCAAGGGACAAATCATTTTTTATCCGATACTAAAAGAAATTCTTGAGTGACATATATATCAATCCCAAAAAGTTTTCTCTCTATTTTTCTTTTGGGTGTGTGTTAATGTAAAGATAGACAGATGTAAACTTTAGACGTCAGTGAATGAGGGTGAGAGTTATTAATTAGATTGGGATGGATTTGGAAACATATCTGCCCTAACACTTGAGATGGATTATCATAAATCATATTATCCCCCAGTATTAATAGTTTAAAAAACTTTGAGATTTTCTGTAACCATTTGGTTGTGACTAGGTTTTGAGAAAGGAAATATTAAAAAGTTGCGATAATAGCCATAGGTTTGAAAGACTGGATTTGAATGGTCAAGGTAACATTGCTACCGGACATGGAAATTCGTTAATTCTCTCAAAATTTCTCCGTAGACTTGAGTTTTTCTCATTTTATTATTCTTGGTACACTTGAATACTTCTTCATTCTGGATGCAAATGGAATTATAAATTCCATCATCAAGATTTCACAAAGTTTTGACAAGTTCTTTGAACTTGTTTTGAAGTTAACATAGATCTCACCACATCAAGGCAGAAATTTTTAATAATTTTGGTGGACTTTATCAAAATAGAAGAGTATGTATATACTTTTGTATCTCCTTATGTGTTACATGAAATTTTCCACTTTATTATTCCCAACAGTTAAATACATAAAAATATTCTATTAGTAAAATTTCTTAATTTTTTAACAGATTCTTGTCCCAAATCCAAGACAAAAGTTCTCAATAATTTTGGACTTTATATAAATGGAAGAACTGTTATATATGTATTCATATATTCTTGTCTAATTAACTACATGTATCATGTGAAAATTTTCCACTTAAAAATTCCTGATATTGTATGCATGTTTATAAAACTTTATAATAGATCTAGTGATGCATGTTAATTAGCCGTGGAGATTCTCCAGCCTCATGAATTAAATATAAAAATGTCAACATATGTATAATTACTGAAAAGACCTTAATCTAACTTCACAAAAAACCACCCTAATCATTGCTCTTATAATCCATCTGATTCACTCACCTACCCTCCACTTCTAGCTCCATGCTTCACCCTCTCTCCTACCCCAAACACTCCTTTCTCTTAACAAAAATGCTAAGTACCCATAAACTTACCAAGAATTTGAAATCTATGGCTCAGATTCTCTCCAAGTGAATCTGAGTCACTAATTTCAAATTCTGGATAAATTTTCTGTATATGTGACATTGTTGTTCTCTTAATCAGTGTATGACAAGTATACCTTTTCAAATCGCACATTGGTTTGGCATATTCTAGTCTTGTATATGCACACAAAAGTCATGTAGGTACCAACTTTTGTTGAAGCCACCCCACTATCTGAATAAAGTTTTAATTAATTTATGAAACTTTTATTGTTACATATACAGTTTACTAGTATAACAAAAACATTTACCTAAAAATATGTAAAATAATGAGGCAAATCTGCGCGCATCCAATGGTTGTTTTTATAACTCAACGTGTCTTGATCAGTTTAGGCACAGTTCGGGAAATTTATGAAATTAAAACTAATTCTTTCGTCCATTAAGAAGGGTTTTGATTAAAGTTGAAAAAAAGTCTCGATATGAATTTGTCTTATAAAAGTTGATAGCATCTAAGAAGTACGAATTTAAGATCAAAGAATATAAAGATCCTAAGTCGGAGGCTTTAATCATCATACCAAACACTTGGGAATTAGTTGCATTTTAATGTTTAATAATAGCACTCTGCTCTTCTTTTGGAAGTGGAGTTCCTGCCGTGCACCATGTGGTGCGGAGATCCGGCCTTCCATTGCGAAAACGCACGGCTCGAATTTAATCTAAACGACATGTAAATTCAAACTGTCTACTACTTGGATTAAATCCACGCCGAGCATTTTCATAATAGACGGCCGGATCACCGAACCAGCAGCGACCCTTGACTCTTCTTCCTAGTCTTGAGGTCGGTATATATATGTTTTCTTGTCAAGGTTGATCACTTCATTATCAAGAGTCGAAGAGATGACCTCATGATGTGGTTAAATATACTCCCAAGTCTCCACTAAAAAGAGAAATCTTATGCCATTATTTGGTTGGTTGCACGCAAATACCCTCTCAATAATTAAATAGAAATAAAAAAATATTCTATGACAATTAACGTCACTCTCCATCTAGGTTTTGACGCTACATAAATTCATTAACCTTCTGTCTTTTTGCTAGATGTGTGAGATTCATTTTTTAAGGGTGCTCAATTTTTTTTGGGTATTTTTTAATTTGACACACAAAAATAAACATTAAATTAAACTACGTACAATTGCAGCAAAAAAAGATTATTAAAAATAATAGTCACTCCCCCGAACGTTCCTCAACGTAGCACAGTTGCGAAGAGAAAATGAAGCATAAAAATTGAAGGGTTTATCTCAATCAAAGATAAATTTTCCCGCGTATTGACTGCAATTAATCAATTAGCAAAAAATAAAAAATGAGGCGAGAAAAAAAAGAAGACTTAATGTACAGTTAAACTCTTATCAATTCGTGTAGCAGAACAAGAAAACCATTTTCTTTCATCCGCTTCTCGTAATTAACAATGCGTAGATCTTGCCAACAAAAGTCAAAACTAATTATCGAAACTTTTTCAATTATGTGTTTCGTATACATATAAAAACAGGGACAAGATCGATCATCATACCATGGGATTGTATGTTTGAATATGAAACAAAACTCATGAGCGGTAGGTAAATGATCAATTCCGAAAACAAAAATCCCAATTAATATCGCCATTGTTACTCATCAACCACTGTTTCCCTTTAAAATTGATTGAAGTCTATGACCGGGAAAATTTTGCAGTGCCAGGTGGACACTAGGTGGCAAGAGCACGTGGTGCTCTTCGGTTCATCCGGGCCGTCCATCCGTGTTTGGTTGAGATCTGTTAGGGTTGTTTGGTGGCATTTCTGTAATTTTGAGAGGTAAATTTACCCTAATAAATCTAGGCCGTCCAAAACACGGATGGATGACCTGAATGAATCTGCGGGCACCACGCGACATTGTCACCTTGTGCCCACCTAGCACTGAAATATTTCTCCTATGACCGGGTGTCAAGCTTTCAAATAAAATTTTAGGTGGTTCAATAATAGGAGAGAGCACTTTATAATACACACCAAAGAAGAAGTCTAGAACATTCTATAGAAGCTTCTCAACTTATCTTCTCTAGAATTCTCTATCATCATCTGTACAAGTCTAGAATTACGTACAATATTCGAGATAATTCTATATAAGTCTTCATACTTCCTTAAAGTTCTAGGAAACTTAAACCCTAAAAAAATTACTAAACATTTCAAGATTTCAAACTCGTCACTTGAATATTCTCATGTTCCTCTGAGCTACTCTCATGTTCTTCATTATCCAAATATGTTTGTTCTCTATTCCCCAAATTCTCCTGTTCTTCATTTCCCGAATCTTCATGTTCCTCTTCCTCCAAGTCTTCAACCAAACTTGAACTATCCTTTTGTGATTTATTCAAAAACTTATCGAGAGAACCCGCTTGAGATTGAATTAAGGCATCTAATTTTTACTTCTTTTTCCTTTCTTAGGTCCAAGAAATCCTTTCTAGTTATTGTGAATTTAAAATTGGGCCTCTTTTGATTTTGAGATTGGGTCTTATATACGATGTATTTTTTTTTTTTTTGGGCATTACAAAAGATACATATATATAGGGATACTAAAATATGGAGGCCCTTAAAATTAGTATTTTTGGGGGGCCTAAATCGGCCACAACACTTGCTTTAGCTCAGGGCCGGCTCTACAAACGCCACAAATTTGTAAAAGATTTTTTAAATACTTTACGCTAATTTACAAAAAAAAAAACACACCAATTACCCAACTCATTTTGCAATATCAAACAAATACTAACCCAGTTAGTTAGTTGTCTTTGTCCTTTTCATCAAGCGATTCCATCAGTCTAGAAGATGAATTGAAGTTGGTGAACTGAATTTGTACTTCAGCGGCAAATCCGTCGAATGCAAATTTGTTTTCAACCCAAAATCCTCCCCTATTTTTCTGCTGGAAATCATCGCCAAATCAACATTAAATGTTGTTTGCTTTTCTTTTTCTTGATTTGATTAACATTTGTACTTGTGCATGCCTTTTTAGATTAACATGTGTGCTTGTGCATGCTACATATTTATTTCATAGACACACGAAGCCACTAGCAACCCTGCTATAATGCAAAATTAGTTGGGGAGGCTTGGGAAACAACGAGTACTTATTCAGCCTTCCCGGTGTACAACGTGGCATTGTCAACGTGGTATATATATCCAATTATTTACGTAGGGACAAAGCAATCGGTAGATAGACAATTATCATTTATGTTTCTTCGGTTTTGGAAGATAAATTAATGAGTGACACGCAGTCTGGTGGAGATCTTTTATTTGTGACGAGTACCACATGACAATGTCACATGATAGTCCGGGAAAACCTAATAATTAGTTGGAAAGGATGGCAAGATCATAAAGCAGAAACAAGAAGCAAGCCGGCAGGAAAAAACACAAACCAAATAGACCAAAACATAGACATGTCATGGAAAAAATAAAAAATAAAAAATGAGGCGAGAAAAACAAAAATGACTTAGTACAGTTAAACTCTTATCAATTCGTGTGAAGCAGAACAAGAAAACCATTTTCTTTCCTCCGCTTCTTGTAATTAACAATGCGTAGATCTTCCCAAAAAAAATTATTTGACACAAGCAAAACTAATTTAGCGAAACTTTTTCAATTATGTGTCGTATACATATAAAAACTGGGACAATATCGATCATCATACCATGGGATTGTACGTTTGAATATGAAACAAAAATAATTGTTTTTGATAATTAAGAGCATCTCCAACCAAGTGATCTATGGCCTTGTTTGATAAACGGGTAATCCATGGGATTGAGACTAAGGAGGAGGTGGGCCCTTTTGATACCTTGTTTGCTTTCACCTTTCTTGGACGGATTAGGAAGCCCATGGGGTTATGAAATGAAACCGGATTCTCAAGCCCATGGGCGTGTGGTTATTAGTTAGATTTTTTTTTTTTGTCATTCGTTAATACTAATCTACTCTATCCTAAGGGACTCGGGGAGGGGCTGGGTGCTTACGTGAATCGAACCCTGTCCATGTGCATGGAAGTATAAGAGAGACATTAACTGCACTCCACTCCACTTGTGTGGTTATTAGTTGATTAGATAGTTTGTTTTTTTCTCCCCAAATGTGACCATAACGGAACTTGTTTTCCTTTTTCCCAATACCTTTGAATTAAGTCTAATACTGAATATATTTAATAAAATTTAAATCTTATAACTGAGAGAAAATTTTAGAGAGAAGTTTAGAGATGAATATGGAAAATGTGGATTGGAGTTGGTGTGAATAGATGTATTTTTTTTTAACTTACTTTTTAAATATAAAAAATTATTTTGATTCTGAAAAATCAGGGTTCCCTTAAAATCTGTTAAAACCCTAACAGTATGAATGCGAATCACTAATTAAATCAACCAGCAGAAAATTACGCAAGCAGTCAAAACCCACAACACAGAGATATACATGGAAAACCCTAAATGGGTAAAAAACCACGGGAAGGAATCAAAATCACTATACTCATTGTGCAGTTACAGATATACCTATCCAAACGATGTAAATCCTCACAACGTTCTAAGTATCACCTGCCGAGTCACACGTACACCGCACCCAGTGATCTTGATCGCCAACGCCTTGAAACGCACAAGCCTTCCTTAAATACTTTCGGAATCCCACCAAAGAACTCTAACTGAAAGTTGATTGTTGAAGCTTAAACCTTGAAGATGAACTCTAAGCATCCGGCCTTCAAAAATCTTCAAGGTCCACAAACCCTAGCCGCCACAAGTGTTTTAAGGAAGTGTGGCTGCTCTAGGTTATAAGAGATCATAAAAAAACCCTAGCACATCGGTATTTATAAATAGTTGTACGCGCCCAACTTGCTCGACAGGTTGCTCGAGCAAGTCCTGAAGATATTCTTGGCAGAAGAGTTGATGGACATGTTGCTCGAGCAAGTCTTGAGCAACTTCTGAACTAGTAAAATAACCTACTCAACTCACTACTAAAAAACATACTATCGCACTCTCAACCATTACATAAAGAGATGATTCCTTTCCACACCTAAACAGACACTCTAAAAAATAAAATTACAACTCGACGTAAATGTGTGTTTTGTCAAACGGAATTGCCAAAACAAAGAACTCCGGAACTTGGTCCTTACAGATTCTTCAAAATAGAGATAGTGTATAGATGGATCGGAGATCCTCTAACATAGAGTGGCAGCCTCTTGGGAATAAAACCCTTCAATAAAAAAGAAACTCAAGATAGTATGATCGTAGTGAAAATGAGTGTTTTTTTACCACTTGGGCTATCCTGTATTTACTTAGACTATATATGTAGAGAGGCGCCAAGTAATACTCCCTTTGTCCAACAGAGGATGTGTTCAAAACTATTAGTCACCCCTCTGAGAAAATTATCTATAATTTGTAGTTTATAGTATATTTTTTAATTTAAATAAATTTGTTTCATAAAACTAAGTGGAATTTATCAAGCGAAATCCATATTGCATATATAAAACATTATAGCAATAGAGATAATTTTGTGACAGTCGTGAATAGTGATTTTGGGGGATGGAAGAAGTACTTTAGTGAAGAAAGCCTGGGCCTATAATCCCTTTTGAAACATGGGTCCTCGGAAACGAAATCGGGGTCCCTATACGCTCCTATCCGCGGTGTATGGTGTAGCATACTCATCCTATGGTTTAGATTTTAAAAAGACTCTTCCCGCGAAGAGATACTCTTCCCTGTAGTCTTTTAAAAATCCAGTTTATTGATTAGTGAGGTTGACTATTGAGATGAGCAAACACTTTGTGGTGACTTTCTGGAAAAAAAGTACCTACCAAGGAAAGGCTGGTAGCCCAAGGGTGGTACGCATACAGACCTTTAATCGATGAATGTAAGAAATTTGTACCATGCTAGTGGAAGACTTGGAAGGTGTGGAATTGGTCCTCAAGGATTAGTCAAAATGCGTATAACTTGGTTCAAAGATCCCGAGGTATTTAAAAAAAAAAAAAGTCACAGTGAGATTCAGTAATATGAAATCTTGGTTTCCTCTATAATTGTTCGGCTATGGATAACCCAAGACTAAACCCGGACCGGTAACTAATTTCTTGTGGTTCATGGCATCTACCTGGGCTGAGGAGATTAAACAAAAAGAAAACTGGGCTTAGGACCGATAGATTTTGCATGATTTGCTACATATCTGAACTGGGCCAAGGAGGGCCTATTTGATTAATACAATTTAGCTTCTGGCATAAGGTCCAGCCCACTTCGATAGACTTCCATAGTTCCATACTTCCATGGTTTGTTCGATGTCTAAAATGGGTCAAGGAGGGCCTACTTGATTAACACAAATCAACTTCTTGCATAAAGTCAAGCCCACTGGGTTATATCTCTACTTAAACAAACTTTTTCTTGATGCTAGGTAATTAGATTTGTTTCTCACATAGAACACAATCTCGTATAACATCTAATTACTGAAACTTTTTAAATCTACAAAAATATAGGAAGCTTTTTGTAATTGCTTGATTTCTCTCTTTTATTGGGAATGCTGTGAGGTCGTTCACAATAGGGCTGCTAAAAAAAACCGGTGAACCGTGAATTCGGTCTGGACTGAACCGATCCGTACCTTTTGGATTTTAACCGTGGATTAATGGTCCGGACACGGATTCAAAAAATAAAAAACCGTGACTTTTGGATCGGACACGGATTTTGATTTTGAAACCGTGGATTAACCGATCCGGACCGTGAGATTTTTATTATATATAATTTTATCACTTTTATAATTATAGTTATATAGATATTGTTAATTTAGCAACCTTACGGTTTGGTTGTATTGTTGTAGGAGTTATGGTGCGAATATTGTTAGTGAGTGAACTGGAAGTAACTATCTGCTATTGTCTTTGTGAGTGAACCGGAATTAACTATTTGCTATCTTTTGTGGTAATATAAGTTTGTGCCTTTGTTTGTTCAGTTATATAAGTATCTACCTTACTGCCTTTGTTGTTTTTTTATTGGGATTTCCAACTTTGAACTTTCTATTTAGTGCATTTGCTACTTGCTAGTGCCTTACTGCCTTTGTTTGTTGTTTTTTCCGAATAAGTTGAAAATCCGCGGATTAATCCGGAACCGATCCGTGACTCGCGGTTCGGATTGGAACCGAACCGTGAGACTTTTGGATCGGACACGGATTGTATTTTCAAAAAACCGTGACTCGCGGATTAGGATTGGATTCATGCCAATCCGGACCGATCCGGACCGTGAGCACCCCTAGTTCACAATACCATATTGAACTTAGGGGTGCACACTGGCTCAGTAGCCGGCCCAGCTCGCCCAACCTAACCCGGTTTTTTTAGGGTTGTGGAAAAATATTTAGGTCCATAGGGCCGGGCTGGGTTGAGATTTTAAGCCCGTTTACTAATTGGGCCGGGCTTGGGAAATTCCTTTGAGGCCCCAGCCCGGCCCGATTTAAATAATAGTTTTATTTTAATAAGGAAATGATAATGCCAAAACCATTTTTGTTTGTGCCAAACTATAGTGCACAAAAAGACTTGTACCTTGCACATGGTACAAGGTTTTTAAGCACTATATTTTTTGCACAAACAAAAACGGTTTTGGTATTAACACCACCCTTTTAATACTATATGTATATATGTATATGTTATAGCTGGAACCTGGCTGCTTAGGGTTTGTTTATCTTGATGAAATTGACATTAATGAAGACGAATGCTACCTATGTAGAGAATACCTTTGAAGTAATAGCAATTTGTTAAGAAAACTTTGAATTTTTTTTTCCCCCCCGTTAAACTACTGTCTTATAATAATGACTCATAACTTTTTTTTTCCTTTTATTTTTATTGTGCTCTACGAGATCTGTTGTGAAGATGTGTGAATTTAAAAGGAGAGATACTCGAGAGACGTTTTTACATGTTAGAGCACCATCTTTTAGAGCACTTTAATTTATGGGTTTGTTTTTAATATTTTGGGGAGAACTTAGAACTTTAAGTATATTATTACGGTTGTGAATTATTATTGTGATAAGTATGGTTGATTAATTATATTTGTGATGCCATGCTTTAGAAAAATAAATGGGCTTGTTGGATGGGCTAGAGAAATTAAAATTCTAATTGGGTCGGGCTTGGGCATATTAAATGAAGCCCGATTATTAATGGGCCGGGCTTGGGAATGAACAAATCTCGTTATTATCTAGTATAAGCCCGACCCGAACCCAGCCCGGCCCTGTGTTTGTACACCCCTAATTGAACCTAACATTAGTAGTGTATACGCAAGGCAAGAGGAGTGGTAACCAAGTTGTAGGGAGTTCAAACATCACTAACTATAATTTACAATAGTCACAAGAAGAAAAAAAAAAAAAACATTACTAACGTTTAAACTCACGACATAGACGACAATATATATGACAAAATATGATACTACAATTCGATTTGAAAGTTAGATAATCATATAGTGGGGTCTGTACGTTGGAGGCTCCGGCCTCTCCTATTTTCATAAAAAGTAGTAATATACAGGTAGGTTTAGATATGAGTATTATTAGATCTATTGTTTAATCTGGTTAAACTGAAAATCACCCAACAAAAATTTGTGAATTACTTTTATACACGAAAAATATGTACATGTCTTGGTTAACGAGGAAAAAAAAGTAAATAAATTCACATACTTGTACTGGGCCAAAGTTATCTAAATATATAGTGTGTGATATTAGAGAACAAAAAAAAAAAATTTGGATGAACATTTATAATTTTTATCTGGCTCACTGGAATCGAAATCCTGGCTCTGCCACTAGAGACATCATTACACCAAATGGTGTCACAAGAATAGCTATTGAATGGATGACTCATATGTTTCGGCCTCTATTTGAACGGGCGCAATCCGGATAGCGGTTATTTACGCCTGGTTTATGTTTGTTACGTAGTGTTTGTATTGTTTCGCGTATGTTTTGCAGACCGGCGCATATGTGGTGTTTGTTGGATTGTTTGGTTGGTTTGTTGTTCGGAGTTTTGCAAATCGGGGTTTGCGGTGATGGGTGGTTGGTTGGTTTAGTTATTTTGTACAGGTTCGGTAGTGTTGTTTGAGGTTAGGGGTGGTTTGGTTGGAGTTTAATTCAATGGTTGTTTGCTTGCTTTTAGTAGCTTCTGTTTCCGGGTTGTCCAAAATATGATCGGACGGTCAAGGGGTGCACTGCACGGCGCACAGCAATCCCTGTTTCAACCACGGTTGCGATATTTTCTACATTTTTGATATTGATGTCTGCTTTGCAGTTGGTTTTTTAGCCTGTCTAGTTGCATGTGGTTTTTTCCCGTGCACGCAATGCTCTCTACTTGGGGGCTAGAGTCACTTGTTGGTATCGGTCAATTTCTATAAGAAGTCTCATCAATCAATAGTGGAACTACTATATATGACTGTTGTTCATCAACAACTTGCATGTGTTTCTCCAACATTTGACTGTCTAATCAATTTATATCTTTTTTGTATCCTTGATATGGATGTGTTATTTGCTTTACTTGTGTGCAATAGGTCTTTTTCAGCTTAATTTGATGCATATGGTAGTGAGTTGCAAACGTTATTGTTATTAATGAAATTATTACTCTTCCACTAAAAACAGCGATTGGAAACTCCCACAAGAAATAAGAGACAGGAAAATTCATAGTAGCTGCTAAATGAAGTCAAAGGTTTTGTACTTTAATTGAACGTAATTAATCTCAGATACATCGGAGACAATTTGATAAAAGGTGGTCTCGCTGCTGTATAAACGAAGGGACCAAATAATTACTACACTTAAACAAGTAAATTACGTTTTAAATATATTGCTTCGATTTTTGTGGCCACGCTCGTGCAACTACAACAAAAAATATATTAAAGGATGATTGCTATTTAGTACCCCCATTGTTCACAAGTCAAGAAACAAGACAGCTATTTCATCAACAAAGAAAGAAAAAATATGAAAAAAAATAAAAACGACAGCTATACTTGGGAAACATCCATCAGACACGCTTGTTTTCTTTCCTTTTCTTTTCTTTTCTCCTTTAGCGTCAATCGAATGTTTAGGCATATCGGAACGTTTTTTCACCATTTCTCCTAAAACTAATTGGTATTGTAAGGGCTTTAATTAAGTGTTTTAAGGCATTTGACATCGTACCTACAAGTCTGTTTCTAGAGCGATCACAAAGAATGGCATTGTCTGATGAAATCTATGGGGGCCTCTGGGCCCAACATTACCTCCCTCACGATAATGCTCCCGTGACTCGAACCCATGACCTCCTGGTTCTGATACTACTTGTCAGATTGTCTTTTCACCATCTCTCCTAAAACCAATTGGTATTAAGAAGGGCTTCAATTAAGTCTTTTATGGCATTCGACATTGCACCCGCAAATCTATTTTTAGAGCAGTCGCAAGTAGTGACATAGTGTAATCAAATCCATGGGGGCACTCAAGGCCTAACAAGGCCATTGTCACAAGATCGCGGATTATCAATCAGGGCGTTGATTGTAAATCGAATGAAGATTAAGAATCTTCGAAGTGGGGGCCCTGTAGTGAGGTAACTCACTATAAGATTGTAATGAGCCTCATCCGGCCTGAGGTGTTTGGGTCAGTTTTCATGGGCAATTGTTGAGGTTATGCTTAGTGAAAGTTAAGATTTGTGATTTGTCATAGGCAATTGTTGTAGCACTATATACACGCATATATATATTTTTGATAGTTTGATGTTTGGATCAGTTTTCGCGCACCTCGACCAATCTTGGAGGTCCAAATCCGTAAAAAAACAACACTAATCCCCAACCCTTTTCACTCAAAGTGGGAGTCGAGAGGAACGTTTCTTACGGTGGATGGTAAGTGGACAGGCCCGGCCCTGTGGGTAGGCTGGGCAAGCCCGGGTCTAGGGCCCCCAAAAAATGGGCTATTTTTTGGGCCCCCAAGTATATAGGTTAGTATAGTATGGGTTTGGTATAAAATGCCCAATAAATTGATCCAATATTGTAAGAGGCCTACCAAAACACTTCAGCCCATTTTATTTTTTAAGGCCCAACTTCCATCTTCCCTCTTTACCAATTGATATATATATTTTTTAAATCAAAATTGAAACTCTGTGAAAGACTTAACTTTACCTGGTCTTAGTCATTCGGTGAAATTGTGAAAAAGAAAGCAACGAGCAAAACAACTCTCAAGCCCTAGAAAAATCATACCGTCTGTCTGTTTTCTCCTCTGATTCTCTGAAGACTGAAGCTCCTTCAATGTTTTGATCCAATCGGCACAGAATGAAGATGAAGAAGAAGTGAAGAACCCACTGATCTCATAAGATATTTTTCTCCTCTGAAGCTTTGATTGTCACGCTGCTCTTGCACCGCCACCGAGTCACCGACTTAGGTGGGTTTAACTATTTAAGTCTTGGTTTTGACGAAAGTCACGAAACAATTGATTTTATACTTCTACCGTTCTACTGCCTAGATCTATTGAATAATTTATAATATATATAACTATTGTATATTTGTATTCAGTTAGTACTATTTTAGTAGTGTATATATATAATATATGTGCTATATAAAATGAGAGTGAGTGGTAGTAGTGTACATATATATGCTACTCCCTCCGTCTCATATTTGTTGTACGTTTACGGGTAAGCGTGCCATTTTTCAGTTGCTTATATCTTTCAATCTATAATGTTTTTTACAATTTTGAAAATTTTGTTTAATAGTACTCATCGAGAACTATAAAACAAGATCCATATTGAATATATATAACATTATACATTTGAACATATAACTATTTTTTTGAGGTCTAATGAATAGTGCAATTGGACAACAAATATAGGACGGAGGGAGTATATAAAATGAGAGTGAGTGTTGTTCATTATTTACTTTTCAACCACTGCCTACCCATTTTAATTTTAATTCTTAAATCTCTAACTCTGCCTTTGATCCCATTTAACTCTAGTTGGTTAGATTATTTGTAATAGACTTGTATGTGTATTCCCAGTTCCGACAAAAAAAAAAAATTTTTGAGGCTAGGAAAAAAAAAGAAATATATATATATAGGAACAACTTCCAATAAGGGTCCGTTATATAAGATTTTCATGCAGACCTAGCCTTTTTTTTTGTGTTTCCGGACCAAATTTCAACGATCCGAACCGCTCAATGTTTTTAAAAAGTGTTTTTAAGGGCCTACGGGGGAAATTTCCAAAAAAAATACCCGGAAGGGCTTGATCCGAACAATTTTCGATAAAAACTATACATATACAGTTTTTATCGAAAACTGTTCGGATCAAGCCCTTCCGGGTATTTTTTTTTGGAGATTTTTTGCAAAGGTCCTTAAAAACACTTTTTAAAAACATTGAGCGGTTCGGATCGTTGAAATTTGGTCCGAAAAGGCTAGGTCCGCATTTGAACTTAGATAAGGGTCCCTTATTAGAAGTTTTTCGTATATGTATATATATATATATATATATATATATATCTGTGTGTGTGTGTGTGTGTGTGTGTGTGTGTGTGTGTGTGTGTGTGTGAAGGGCCTCAAATTGAGATTAGGGTTGGGGCCTCGACAAACACAGGGTCGGGCCTGTAAGTGGAGTGGGGCAACAGTGATAAACGAGTTGTCCTTCATAATCCCTGTTACCTCTTGCCAAGTTGATGAGGGTATACATCGATCTCTACGGGTTTTTTTTTCACCTTTTATAACCGTAAGTCTGGGTCAGCTTATGCCCATCTTAGTTGATTTAAGAGTCTTGACGTTAACGAATGGCAAACCATCCGGTGGCCCCAGTGTCTCAAATATTTAGCCTTCGGTGAATTCAAACATGAAACATCGTGGAAGACAAACACCTATTGTTTTCTCATGTCAATTAACTTGATCAAACCTCTAGGGGTTTAGGGATACATGCATCTCTATGTTTCATATATATGTCAACATATCAAGAGATACTTATAATTCTTTTAGTAATAATGCTAGTGCACACCTTGATTAGTTTTTGAGAACTAATTAATCCTACCATTCACTGGAAATACACTTACTTTTACATACATGCTTACAAAAGCACTAATGTAATTTGGGGACCCACCTGTCATCTATGTATTTTTTGTTTTTTGGTGAACAAATGGAAGTACTGGTGCATTTATGGTACCCCGTTATTTTTACCAGAGAGTATTGTTCTGTCACACCACATCAGTATGTGTAGAGGATCGCATTGCATCTATGTCTGCATCGAAGCCAAGATCCTGCACGTGTTGATAGTGTTAGGAGTATGTTTAGCCCCAACAAGGGACTATGGAAACTTGAACGTCGCATTATTTAGCTATAACTCCAAGTTTCCAGACACTGAACCAACTCCTCCGCATTGTATGCCGTGTATCTTTATGTTGCACACATGTTTAGCGTGTGATATCTTTGTGTCCATGTCATTGGTGAACAAAATTTCGTACTAATTCAAAGACAAACCCAAGATATGATATGAAAAATATATATAATACACTACTTTAAACAAAATTAATCTGTACTTCAAATGTGTATCAACTCTGACTCACACACTTTTGTGAGAAAGGAAGCAATGTGGCAATGATTAATTGCCCCCATTTGAAGGCTCAATTTGGTGATTAAAGGCATTGTTAATGAAAGAAAAATAATTTAATATTTAATGTAGGTGTTGTACCTTCGGGACAACATGGATGTTGGCTGATTCCGACTGTCCATGGACGGCCATGGACATCTTAGATCACATCTCGTCCAAACAAATTTGAATAGTCCGATGTTGAATAAATCTGAGCTATCTATGGCCGACCATGGACAACCGTGATCGGTCTAGCATCCATGTTGTCTCTTCGGAGATAGCACCATCCCCCGTCCCATTCAATGTAAGAAAAATAATGTAACAGAAGAGAATCCCCAATCACAATATTAATATTCCCTATCTTGAAATACAGATCATCTTTTTTGTCAAAAGTTGAGAGATAGTATTCATCAAAGATTCCCACAGATCATCTTTTTTGACAAAAAAAAAAAATACAGATCATCAATCAAGCACTAGGACTTGACTTTGGATATTCCTTCAAACCAAACGATGAATTATTACTATAATTATTAACTTTTTTTTTGGGTAAGTAAATTAATAACTACAATAATTGGGCTGGTCTATAATTCTTTTTTGGTCGGTTTCATTTGAGAATTGATATTTCAAGATTAGATGGGCCACCACAAGACACTTGGTCAACGTTATAGAGTTCCAAATATTTCCTTGGTGTAAACCTGGCCTATTTATAGGTCCCATTTGCTACTATATATTTTAAATTAGTTTTTAGATTATGATTATTTACTTAAAATCCTTCAAATAAGTGTAGATGTGTTCGGTTCGACTTTTTATAAGCTAGAGTAATAGTTCAAATGGCTTGTTGAATAAGCCGTGAAATTGATTATGATCGACTAATTTTCTAGATTGGTCTTAATTACTCAATTTAAGTAATCTTAAATTAAGTTTTTTTTAATTAAAACTATTTTTAGAGCTTCAAATAAGCAACTAAATTAAAAATTAGAGCTCTCAATAATCTCACATTGTCTGGTCAAATAAACTAGCAAAGCTAAATAGGTGACCATTTATCATTGATGTCAAACAACATTCATCATTAATTTCAGCAAAAACTACACATGCTAGCAAACAACATTCATCCTTTCTATGTTTTGATATATTGCATTTTCCGTGTTTTCTTAAACAAAGGTTTAGGGAATATTTTTTGCCACAAAATATTTTACAACTATTAACCAACCAAACACAGGAAAATTAAAACAAACAAAAATACTTTTTCCAAAATTATTTTACATGCTTCGAAACAAACAGAGCCTCAGGGGGTGCTCCACTAACAAAAAAAGTTTTTTCCAAAAATCAAGCCAGATCAATCTCTCACAATACATCACATAAAAAACCGTAAAAAAACAATTTATTCTAAAAACACTGTTAACGGAACACCCCCTTAATATCTTTTTATTTTTGTGTTATCTAAATTTTTCCCTGTTCAAATTTTATATTTTTTTTTTCGATTTCTCATGTTACGAATGATTAATTCAAACTCTTAGGATAAAAGCTAATTTTTTGTAAACCTCACTAATAATAATTATAGTTTTAAATAATGATATTTTGTATCTAAATCTAGATAATTAGAACGTGATTCCGATTTCCGAGAACTACTCTCCTGCCATAATTATGGTTCAAAAGAATCAAAACCATTCTAGCACATTGTCAGACAAAAAAATATTGGCTTGGCAGTCAACGCAAATGCATGTGTATGTCAACGCGCAACTGTTGGATCCAGAAGCTTTTTCTTTTGCCTTTTAAATGAGCTGGAGATCCAGAATTTATAGAATCATCCTTATCAATGACATAATGACATGATTATACTACAAAACTTTGCTTTTAGTATCGTACTATTTCCTACCAATAGTTGTAATTGGGACCACAAATGAGGCGAGCCGAATTTTGAAATGTTCTGTTTCATATTAGAGCGCTATTAAACTCGAGATCTGCTTGAGTAACCGCGTTTGTCTAGTGAATTTAACTCTAAAATTTAAACCAAAACACCGATTTGGTTCATGTTAGTGTTTTTTGTTCAGTTGAACCAGGTTTTCCCCCCATAACTAGCATGCATATGTATCGTCCAATCTAGCCTATATATGGCTTTTTTGACGTTAATGATTGAGATTGTTCACATTTTAGATCTCGTCGAGAATATAAGTCATATCTAAAATTACGTTCATCAGACATTGTTTGATATGCTTTTGGAACACGAGTGAGTTGTAACAAAAAAATTTTGATTAACTATTTCAGACTTAAATAATTTTATGATTTTTACAACGTAAATGTATTTCAAAAACATATGCAGTAGATATCTGGACAGGAGCCATACGCACATTTATGTTTACAAGAATGAGCTTTTAAGAAAAGCAAAATACCAGATCTCATTTACAGTTTACACGGAGCCGTCCAAGTTGCTTACAAATAAGCACCCAGTAAAAAAAGATAGCTTACATACGAAATCAAACTCTTGTGTCTTTTTGCTTTATTGTTCCGTGAAAAACAAACCACACTATATTTTTTATATCCACGATTTGGGGTAAAAGAATTGTGTAAACTAAGTAAATTACAACTTGAGGATCAAACAAATTTACGGTGGTGTTTATACAAGAGTTCTACACTGGGAGGTGTTGGGGTCCCACATAGCCGGTAACAGGTACTTGCGCCCATTCACACCTTGACAATTATAGCTCGCACCCGTAGCCGAGTCTACCAAAAGTAAACCTGGATATCCCGAGTAAGCCCCCGACCCGTATATACCTGTGCACGCTGATACAGCCTCTAATGGTGCTGATGCGGGACCTTGAAAGTAACCATTGTCAAACGGGTTTGTCACAGCACCGGCTAAAATCGTTGCCAAATTCATCACCATTCCGTCCATTCCCACATCGCCGTTAGGAGCACCTAACGGCGGTGTTTGGGGTCCAAACTCGGCTTGGGATAACGGCCAGGCACACTGGCCCGGGCATTGACTCACCGGGTTACCCACCCACCCGACGGCATACTTGCCCCTTCTGCGCTTCGGGTTAGAATACCCAAACGTGTGGGACCCACAGATCATGCAAAACTGGTCAACGGTGACGTCAGCCGCAGTCAACACGATCCCGATTGTGTACTTGTGTGGCGGTGTGGATGCAATTTGGAGGACTTGAGCCGTGGTGAGCGATTTTCCAAGCAAGTAGTTCTCATCAATGATTTGTTTCCCGAGGACAATGTTGGACGGCCCGCCCTTGTAATTCACGGTGGTTTGCCACCAGGATGCAACTGACGGGGCTGGTGGCGAATTCGCCGGATTCATCGATTGGATGAAATCGGTGATTATGGAGCGTTGGGCGGAGGAGAAATTTCCGTACCAATAGAGATTGACTTTATTAGTGCCTTTGAGGAGTGGGCCGTTGTGGTAATTGAGTACGAGGGCTGGTAGCTGAAAAAGAGAGGTTAACTTGCGTGTCGTGGCAAAGGACGAATTCGGAAGGGTACCGAGGAGGAGGACGAGGACGAGGAGGGAGGAAAAAATGGGCAAATGATAAAGAGAAGCCATTTTAGAACAATGGACAAAAAAAGAAGCAAATTGGATTTGATTTCAAATCTGATTTTGTTGGAGTTGTGGGAGAGTTAGATGAAGTGAGGGTGGTATTTATATGAGGGAAACAAGTGGGGGGTGCACGTATGGGGAGGAATGTGCTGAGTCTGGGGACAGCTGGGAAAGGAGGTGTTGGAATGTGCCGAGGGGGTTGACTTTTGACTATAAATGATTTAGCATCACTTTTTAAAATTGTTACTATTATGTCCTCATTATTATTTTGTTTTTTAGTCATTTTTGTGGGAACTATTTATTTGTCACGATGATGAGAATGTAAAAAGTAAATATTATGATCAAAAGCATTAGAAAATTCACTAAAGATAAAATAGATCAAATCAGATAAACGTTTTGAATTATTTCTATCTTTTCTGTACTATATTGAAGTTTGGTTCTTATTTTTTAAATTTTATTTATTGCTCTCGTCACAACGAATGGTAATTCAAACGAATTTTACAGAAAAAAAAAAAGAATAAAGTAAAAATAATCCAATAACAATAATAAATTCAAATCACCATTTCGAACTATGGGTTTTTTTTTTTGTGTAATGTTGGACGTCCTGAATCAATTTGCGCACATCTTGAACCTCGAACGAGGTCCTATTGTCATTCTCACAATTGTTTCTTAAGCTAATTGACGTGTTGTGATGAGACGGCCTCAAGAGATTTGGACATATAAATTAAATCTACGACTTTAAAAGGGAGTCAACCTTCAACGTCTATAATTTTAATTATTAACCAGCAACTCATATGAAAGCTTAAGCTATTCGATAGAGGTGTAATTTTATGATTTATATTCTCAACACGCCTTCTCATTTGTAGTCATGCTCTCCTCCATAGGCGGTTAAACACGTGCAAATATTTAGTTATATGGTAGGCTGTGAGGTTCGAATAGAAGATTCATTGCTTTGATACCATACATAGTGTTAACCATCAATCAATCTGAAAGCTTAAGGTGTTAGAGAGAAGAGTTATTTTATTATTTATATTCTCAACATCAAGTATTCACCATCACGTCAACCTCTTGGAGTTTGTAGGGATTAAAGATTATTTTTGCGCATAAAAAATGGTGGAGGCCGGACCAACCCTTAGCATGCTAACAACGCTCCACATTACATGATCATAAAGACTCTAGATCCGCATCGGGTTCTGGGAGGTATCAAAGAGCCATAGCTTCTTCCGCTCTCCCAAATGCTAGTTAAGCCGAGCTTCGCACGACCCGAACGTCAAACCTCTTAATCATCCAAACTAATTGGAGGGAAGGCATCAAACCATGAGGCTACCAACCCTGGTGGTTGTGGACCTGATTTTATGGCTATTGTTCTTGCAAGGGTGGCGAGGGGAAGGTTTTCGCTGGGGAGTGTTTTCATCATTATTAAAAGTTGGGGGTTGGGTAGGATTGTGATAAAGGTCAAGTACTGAGTTGGCTGCTTCATATATCCAAAAAGAGGGTCAGCTCCCAGCTGTCCAAAGCCGACGTCTCCGGTATTGCATTTTTCAAGGACTTATTTCGAATTGAGCCCATCTATGGATATGGACGGATTCACATTTTGATGTTATACAAATCAGCGTGCGGGATTCACTTCCGAACTCTAAATAAATACACTCTCTATGTCCAGATTTATTACTCCATCTTGAGAGTTCGTGTTACTTTTCAAATAATTATATCTTGCAATTTATAATGTTTTGTATAATTTTAAAAATATTTTTTTTGTAGAACTAATCGAGATCTATTAAACAAGTTTCATATTGAATATAAAATTTATTACTAATTTAAATATATCACTAGCTTTTATCCGATTACAATAGAACGATGGACAAACAATTCCGGACGGAGGGAGTAATTCAAACCACTTATAAATTTTAAAATATTTTTTTATGGCCTAATAAGGAAAAAATTTGCTCAATGGAATAACTGTAAGTGTCTGAACTAATATAACAATTCAAAATTCAGAATATGGGGTACTATATTCTGAATGAAAAATTGATGCACTGGATCCAACATTTACAATTATTTCATTGAGGTGATTTTTTATTAGGCCACTTGAAAAATACTCCCTTCGTCCCAGTTTATTGGTTCCTTTAAGGGATTTCAACTAATTAGAAGAACATAATAATTACAATTGTCATACTTTTTCTTCTCATTTTATCCTTCAAAACATCATCATTACATCTACATCCTCTAAAAAGGAAAGGGTAAAAGTGGAATTTCATTAGTTAAAGTCCCCTGTGTGCCGATATGTGAATCATTGGTGGATGGCTGGTCGGTAGCCGCAGATTATTTAGTTCCAAATCATTAAAATGAATTCCAAAAAAGGCTTATTAGTACATTCAAAATGATTTCCAAGACTTGAAAATTTGAGGATCCCGAAGCATGGGCGGCTCTATTATTATTCTAACGGCTCTATTATCATCGTTCAGGATGGTTCAAGTCAACCCTTTTCATTCTACTATTGCATCTTTTAATACAGGGTTGTCAATAATGGACCATTTGCGTGGAAACAGAATAAATGAATGTAGAATTAAGTTTGTGAGTAAAGGATTGTTTGATAAACAAGTAATTAATTAAGTTGATTTGATAACTATATTTCATTGTCATACTTCATATTTTATATGCTTCTTAAAATTGTAGCCTTAATACGTATTTAATTTTAACTGAATTTGTCAATATTTGCGTACCATTCATTCCTTCACCACCATCAACACCCAACCCCGTCACTACTATGACCACACCACCACCATCCTCCACCGCAACCGCGGTCGCCACAACCACTACCACCACCACCACCATTTCATCTATGCCGCCACCACTACCGTAGCAACCGCTGGCTCGATTTCCTATTTGAACTTGAACTTGAACATGTTTTAATTTATATAACTTGTACATGTGTAAACTTATACACTATGTACATAATGAAAATCTCATAATCTATACATTTGTAAGCTTTTACAAGTACTATAAGTTTATATATACACATGTTTATTTGGCTTTAGATACATATGAATTTTATTTGTGTACATAATAAAAGTTTTATTTTTATCTCTAGATTTATATAAGAGCATAAGTACTTGATATTTTTTGCTCGTCAAGATTATTGAACAAGCTTGAGTTCGACTCAAATTTAGGCAAGCTCGGTAGTCAAATTTTCAATAAGTTTGAGCTTAAGTTGGCTTAAAAATTTACAAAGGAATCTAAACATTAATATTCTAAAGCTCGGCTCGTTTACCGCCTTACCTCCGGAAGCTTTTGTTTTAACAAACTCGTTTTCTAGAAACGAATACATAGGATTCGTTATCTTTCACCTAATGTAGAGAACAAATACAACGCGCATTTTTTAACGTAATACTTTGACCCCTCCCCAAAATTTCTAGCTCCGCCCGTGTCGATGATGGATACAAATATATGTATTGTTAAACATATATACTGTAATTGTTTAGTATATGGAGGGACTTCTAAGTTCAAAGAACTTGCTTCCTTACAACCTGCTCCGGAAAAGCATACACAATTCCCATCTTTCGAGACATTAATTTGTTGATCCAAATCTTATACATTCTTTTTTGCTGGTCCTAATGGCTGGAAAATCTCAAAATGAGTTGGAGTCGGAAGGATGAAGTGCTTAAACCAAGAATAGTGGACGGTCATGAAAAACTATTTAAATTGGGAAACAAGCATGGTCAAGAATTTTTAGGAGAAATGGAAAGACACACACGCTCACTTGTAATGAGGGCAAGGACACGCTCACTTATGAGTGTGCCTCGGGCCCTTACATGTGACTATGTTTCTAAAAAGGTAAAATAAAATAAAATTCATGTATGCAAGGACGTATTAAGTATCTTGAGGGGCAAGGTGAGACACGTGTCAAACAAAAAAAATATATTAAAAAAACAAATTTAAATCAAAATTTTTCGTAGAGTCTATATAATGTATTTTTTAAATTTAAATCCCTATTTGAAGTCATATTAATCTAGTGTGATTTCGGATTTGGAGCTTTAAAAAGAATAACCAGCAGAAAAATAAAGGAATAATCTTATTTTTTGTCTTTCCAAGTTTTCTGCGTTCTGTCTCCCTTTGTCCCATGTTAATTTCTTCTCTCTCAAAAAACTAAATAGGAATACCCACATTGTTTCAAGATTCGACTAAAATTTTTGTGAGTTCTATTTTTGTAGATAGTTAAAAAAAAAAAATTATGTGTTGATAGATGATTAAACTTAGTACATAAATATGTAGCTATTACATCTAGAAGATCGATGTATACTTTTTTTGTGTAAAAATCAATTTTGTGGTTGATTTCTTTCTTTCTAGCTCCCCCACACGGCCCCACGTCCACGTGACCAACGAGTACATGTGAATGTTTGTGCAGTGTCTTGTTGGACTGCTTTGCCACCAACTCTTCTAAAATCAATTGGTGTTAGGAAGAACTTCAATTAAGTCTTTTATGGCATTCGACATCGCACTCGCAAGTCTGTTTTTAGAGCGGTCACAGAAAGTGACATTGTGTAACCAAATCATTGGGGGGACTCCGCGCCCAACATAGTGCGTGTCTTTCTATTATTTGATCCGTATCATATTAGTTGTCTAAAAAAAGGGACTAAACTTTTTAAGGAGACATCTTTGAAAAGAAGTATAATTACATTTCTAACACTATTCTTTATTTTTGTGCGGCCTATTTCAATTAGAGAATGTTTCATGCTAAGGAAGTTCAATCTACTCTTCCTCTTAATTTATATAGTTTATTAAAATACTTCTTGTCGAGTATGAGCATCTCTTGCAACAATCTACTGGTTTGTTAAATTTTTTACTGTATTGTTTACGTGAACAATTTACTAGTTTTGTGCATGAACCCATCTCCCATGTTGTGCTTGAGAGTTGTTTTTACTTGAACATGATCCAATGGTTGTGATTGTTTGACAAAATATCGACCACAACATGGGAGTAGTTCAACAAAATTATACACTGTAACAAAAGGCAAAATTTTGCTTTGGCAACCAAGAAAATGGCCAAAACTAGTGGAGTTTCCCTAAGAGCAAGTTCGGAAAATCGCTTGAGCCATTGCCAAAAAAATGAAAAAAAATTGCAAAATTAATAGCCCGAGTAGTTGCTTATTTTTGCTGCCATAAATGGCTACAGCCTGCAGCCGTATCTCTTGCATTTTAAAAAAAATGGCACAGCCGTTTAATAGCAGTGACTAGAGCCTAGAGGTGCTAATCAAGCTAAAGAAGAGCACAATATATATTGTTCAGGCTTGACTCCACTCTTTACTACATGTGTTCAAGCTTGGCTTGAGTTTGAGAATTTTTGAAGACTAACTGTTCAAATATGGCTCACGTTTGAAGTTCTTTGTTCATAATAAGCGTGCGTCAGAGTTTTAAATTGTGATTATACTGTTCGATGGCATCAGGGTTTTTAATTGTTCATCTGTTTCCTTGGTTCTGCTTCTTCCAAAGTTCAATAAGAATTGATGGAGGCAGTAAATATTTGGTTTGACAAACTGATCACATGCCTCTTTGATTTTCTTTAATGCAAATATGTGTTGATGGGCACAAGGAATTATACCTTACATTGAATCACAAGGTGGAAGTGCGGCTCATGGGCACACAGAATTGCTGTCTGCTGATATGAATGAGAGTTGCTTTGTAGTGTGGGAAGTTTATTCCATTCAAAAGTCATGACCTTGAATTCAATAACGGTCTTGTTAATGGACAGTGCTACCCGTACAGAGCATTTTGCACAGAAAATGTACCGAGCTCCTTTGGGGACTCACTTTTGGGTCCCACACGAGTGATCCGAACCGTTCATTGTTCTTAAAACATTTTTCCGAGGGGCTCCACCAAATTTCAGCTCAATCAGACGGTTGAAAGTGCTCCAACCAAAGTCCCACCGTTCCAACCAAAAAAAAATTCATTGGAACGGTGGGACTTTGGTTGGAGCACTTCCAACCGTCCGATTGAGCTGAAATTTGGTGGGGCCCCTCGGAAAAATGTTTTAAGAACAATGAACGGTTCGAATCACTCGTGTGGAACCCAAAAGTGGGTCCCCGAAGGAGCTCGGTACATTTTCTGTGCAAAATGCTCTGTACCCGTATCTTTATCCCTTGTTAATGTGTGCCCCTAAGACATATGATAAAAATACATTAACTACTCCACTATCATGGGGAATGTAATGATTTCTGGTAATGATTTCTGTACAGTAATAAATTACATTTCTACAAAAACTATATTTTCAAATTCTGGACGAAAATACCCCAGTTTAATAGTCTACTATATCTATCAATTAGAAATGCCACCAAACTAAATCATCTCAATTTGGTATATCCCTAAGAACTAGGCACACAACTAACAAATAGTGTTTTTTTTTCCCTTCAGAAATAACCAATTGTTGTTCGGTTATGTCTTTTTGTTTTGTTTCTGTTCTATTATCAATGGGTTTTTTTTTTCTATTAAAGAATAACAACATCATAGTTCAAATTATCCACAGCGAAAAAAATTGGAAGAAGCAAGATGTTAAATAGCTTTATCTCAAAAAATTCCATACATTAAAGTTCCCCCTTTTCTCTTTTCTACTTGCTTTATTGTAAAAGTTCTGCTCGTGAGTGTTCATTTTTTTTTTCTTTTTCTTCTTCTCCCACTCCTGCTTGTGAGAGTTGAAAATGAACGAATTGGGAAATGAAGGGAAACAAAAATTAAAGTGGAGGGGAATGAAAAGTACAAGGATGTTTTGGTCACATAAATATAAGTTCTTCTCTAACTCCAATATTTTGTCCTGTGCATTAACTACTTTTACAATTATCAATACAAGTGCATTTAGTTGTTCTTAATTAATGATCACTAGCATATGCTCTTAGGGCACATACTAACAAAAACCCATTCAAGAAAGTTGGGACGAAATGCCTTGAGTAGCTAAGAGCAATAGGCATATCTTATCTCTTACATATATTAAAGCGTGAGTTTGGTGGACAAAACCTTCGTCCTTCGTCCTTACTGAATTCTCCATTTTACCCTTTGCTCTTGCTTCTCTTTCAAAATGCTATACCCAGGCTTTTGTCCTTAGTCCTGGATAAATTCTAAAGTTTGAAGGCAAATAGCATGCTGTCATTTTCATCTTCATTTGTTTTCCGTATTAATTTTCTATTCCGTATTTTTTTTATTTATAAATACACTTAAAATACTCCCTCCGTCATGTATATTGTTCGCTATGTATCCATCCCACATTTTATTTGTTCGATCTCTACAAATAGGGCTACAAACGAGTCACGCCGAGCTTTATGTGCTCAAGCTTATTTATAGTAAGTTTTTAACAAGCTTGAGCGCAGTACAAGCTCGAGTTTTGTCTTTACCGTGTTCAGGCTTGTTTATTAAGGTTTTTAACGAATTCAAACTCGAGCTCGAGCCGAAATTTAACGAACTAAGTTCGAATGAGCTCTTTTCCAGTCGAACCGAGGCAGCTCACAGACGGCTTGGTTCATTTGCAGCCCTACCTACGATCAGGCATGCCTTTTTTGAAACTCTTATAATTTTTAATCTACAATGTATTTTATATAAACTATGAATCTTATTTGATAAATTGCATCTATTAGAAAAAAAATTCAAACATTTTAAACAAAAAGATATAGACATTTGAAAATGCATGAATATTCGTAGGGAGCAAATAAAATGGGACAAATTAAGTATGAAATTTCCAAAATTTTCCCTTATTCTTTACTCCTTTTACGGTTATTTTTAATCATTTATAAAGATTAGTTTGTAAAAATAGTTTATATATTTCATTCTTTGACTTTCAAACAAAGCAAACAATTTGAGGCATTCCAAACAATATGGGAAGGAGGAGTATCTTTTAGTGCTTAAAATTACACGACATAAGCACTAAAATACAAATTTTAGAGTATACTTATACGAAAATAGAGTGAGAAAATCATTTTTAATCACAATTCCTTTTTTTTTTAATCGAGCCATCTTCGCCGTTCATCTTTATTTTCTTGTTTATTCTTCATGCATTTACGTATTTCATATAGTCATCTCAGTATTTTCTTACCACGATTTCTTTCAGAAGGAAGAATATTTGCTTTGACTTTTTTATATTGTAGAATAAATTAAAAAAAAGGATCTAACTTGTTCTTTTATACCTTTTTCCACGCCTTAATTTGTAGTTATTTCTTAATTTCTAAAATGCAAAACGTAAAAAAGGTAAGCCATAAAGAAATTCTTGTATTTGGCTTTCCAAAGGATTGAAGCAAGAGACAAAGTTAATAAAAGAATTTGGAAAAACTCATAACAACTTTAGAATAATTTGAAAAAAACTCATAACTTGCTAAGAACAACTACACGCACCTTCAATTATAATGTCATATATGTCATGTTTACTCTATTAGGCCAACTATTTAATTGCCATTTTCATTTTTTATTTTTAATATTTGATGGCTTTACCCGCAGGCCTCTCACTAGTATAAAAAAAAAAAGGGTACAAATTTACGCCCTGTTTGGCAGCATCATATAGGAGTGGGATATAGAATTTGCTCGGATATAGCAATCCGGGTGATCTAAATCCAGCGTTTGTTTGGTTTTTTCGTCCCGGATATTACTTTCCCAGTATATTCATATCCTTCTACAAGAGGGCTATTTTTAGGCACCCCCCATGGTGTCTATATTATATCCACCTTCCAGAGTACTAAACTACCCCCATTGGACCCACCAATTCTGCCTTTTTACGTTGTACCACAGAGAGAGAGAGAGAGAGAGAGAGAGAGAGAGAGAGAGCTGGTAGGAAGAAGAAAGGTAGGCGGTTGTGGGTTTGACGTTATCATCGTCGATCTCAGGTTACTGTCGTCGACTTCATGATTCCGTCGAGCCGCAAAGAGAATTCCAGGCGAAACTATGTTTCTATTGATTCGATCTTAACGCAGTGGGTTTTCAAATGACTTTGAATCAAATGTACGCTATGGGTTTCAGTCCAATTTGCAGTGGGTTTCACACAATAAAATAGATTTTGTAATCAAATGTTTAATGGGATAGCTGCAAAGTTGTGTAAATGGATGGTGGATTTCAACCCAATAAATAGCAGTGGATTGCTTATTAATGGGAATAACATATTTTTGGGATAATTTACCAAATGGGTTTGGCTGCAAATGACGAAGGACAACATAGGAATTTCACATTATACATTATCTACCCCTTCATATCCCCCTCTATAAAAAACTAAACAAACCAAGTAATTTCTTATCTCCCTTCCTAAAATAATACCCCATTGAACCATATCCACCTCTATATCTCCCTCTTCCTCCCTCGTTTGTGTGGTCCAAATTTAGAGCAAGAAAATAACTAGGGTACAACTGAACCCCAAGTACAAATTTATGGTATAATTTTTTTCCTGTGGTCCAAATTTAGGGTAGAAAAAAAAAAAATTATCCCCGTTTCAATTTGGTAATTCTTTGTGGTCCATAACTGTCGACCAAAAATGATAGAGATACAACAATTAGTCTCCAACACACATT